>LZPO01056484.1:11301-22459 GCA_001675575.1 Neotoma lepida
CCCCCCACGAGGATGTGCACCAACTGTATAGAACTTCCCAGGACTGCGTTCCATAACTTTCTGGTTCATGATAGTCTCTGAAAAATCGATAACTAGAGCCATTGAACTCTATGTAATATTTTAATACATCATGATAAGCATTAAAAAATATGAGCACACAAAGATAACATCCATGACATGATGTAGGAAGCTGTTTTTGAGGAAGAGATTCTTCTGTGCAGACCTTATGAAGTAGTTGTATGAATCATATAGTAGGGTAAATCATATATTATGGACTGAATACTTGTTTACCCTCAAATTCTTAAGTTGAAGGCCCAACTCCTAACATGGCAGCATTTGGAGATAAGTTTGGGAGGTCAATAGGCCTAGGTAAGATCAGAAGACTGGATCCATATCCCATGGGATTAATTACTTTATAACAATATTTAAGGAGTGTTACTCTCTTTCTACCATGTGAAATCACAGGAAGAAAGGGATTTATAAGCAAGGATGAGATCCCTCACCAGGAACCAAACAGATCTGCCCTCTAGTTTTGGACTTCCTACCTCCATCTTTGTAACTGTAGCAACTCAGGTTTTGTAACTCAACAGCTGTTGAGTACTTAAGTAAGTTTTGATATGTGCAAACTAAGTCAGATATCAAAAGAATTCCAAGCATGGCACGGCCTCTCTGTGGTGTGAGTGGGTGTGGTGTGCTTATGCTTGTGCAGAAAGAAAGACCTGGTGATGAAATTTCAAAAAANAACAAATGAAGAGAAGTTGGATACAGCCAGTCGAGAGGTAGATCTTTCTAGCTCATAGAAAACTTTAGTCTTCTGTATGTGAAATTAATACCCACAGAGCTTTTTAAGCTTTGTAATACAGTCATTAAATGTGTAGCAGAATTCTCTAATAAAGTGACATTTCTTGAAGAAATATTTTTGTGGATGAGTTTTGATGTTCAGTTATTCTTACATTTCAGAGCTATTCAGATTACCCACTTTGTATTTAAGTGAGTTATGGAAATTTATACCTTTTGGGAAATTATCAAATTCATGTGCTATACTTGTTCATAGTTTCCACTTGTCATTTTTATGTATACTGAGTCTTTGGTACATCCCATTTCTCTTCTGAAATTACTANCTATGATTAGTTGCTGTGTTGTGTTGGTAGGGATTTAACTCTGCGTCTTCCTCATGTCCGNATTCTAACCCCAGCCTTCATTATAAGATTAGTAATTGAAATCTTTTTTCCCGTCTTTTAACCCTTATAGTTCTGTCAATTGTATTAATCTTTTTGAAGAACCAAGTATTGGATTCCGGGAGATAGTTCAATCAGTAAAGTGCTTGCCTTGAAAGCATGAGGCTCAGAGTGTGATCTCCAGAACACATATTTTAAGAGCTAGGAATGGCAGCACACACTTATATTTGAACATTGAGGAGACAGAGATGAATGGATCCCAGGGGATTTGCTGCCCAGCCACCTGGACTACTTCATGTGTCCCAGGCCCTTGAGAGATATTTTTTTCAAATAATAAAGTAGAGAACTACTGAGAAATNTACCAAAGGTTGTCCTCTGGCTTCCATGCACATCTATGCACACACATTTGTGCACCCACACTCACACACACACACACACTCACATACACATAATTGTCTTGTGAACTTTCTCCCATTTGTTTCTAATTTTATTGCGTTCTGCTCCTCTCTTCTGTGTTTCTTCCATTCTGCTTGCTTTAGGTTTGTTGGACTCTTTTTGAACTAGTCTCTTGAGTTATATGGTAAAATTATTGTTTGGAGATTTTTCTCTTTTATGGTACAGTTATTTAATGCTATAAACATTTTAGCATTATCTTATATGCATCATGTGGACTTTAGCATATTGTATTTTAATTTTTATTATGTTCAATAAATACACACACACACACACATATATATATATGTGTGTATATATATATATGTATATATATACACCAGGGTTTCACTCTATAGCTCAGGTTATATACAAACTTATAATCTTAATGCCTCAGTTTTCCACATGNTACTATCACAAAAGTATGTGACATATGGTGTGACATATGGCCTGTTTGATGTATTTTCTACTTCTACTTCCACTTATGAACATGAATTTGTGCAAATGTGCTTAGTAGTTTCTTAGTGTTTAGAAAAAAATTGTTTTTTTTTAGATTAATTATACTGTGGTAGGAGAGTATGACTTATATTCTTCCAAAAATAAAAACTTATNTTATGATTCATTGTTATATTTTATTTTGATGTACTCCGTGGATATTTGATTAAAAAATATTTGTGCTATTTTTGTTGGACAGTGTTACATAAATGTTAACTGGCTATTTTGGGGTGATGACAAAGTCCTATTTTCTTCCCAGTCTCTAGCCTTACTTATGGATTGGTCCTTCTTTTCAATTGTAACAGCTGATGTTTCACATATGTTTCAGCTGTTTTTCAGTACATATTCAGGATTGCNGTGTCATTTTGATGGATTGATCATTGCATCATTACATAATGTTCCTTTCTCTCTTCGGTAATTTTCACTGCTCTAACCCCTATATTTTTATATTTATAGAACAACCTTGTTCCTATTTGATTAACATTTATATGATATACCATTTTCAAATGTTTGACATTAAATTATACATATAACGTATATTTATATGTGTGAGTTTATANGCCATGAAACCAGGAAGGGATGATGAGAGGAGAGAAAAATATTTTAAGGAAAATGTGGAATAGACTCATTTAATCCATGAAATAAGAAAACACAGGTGGTACCAATGGGGTCAGCAGTTGGGAAGCTGCTGGCGGAGTGTGGAAGGGTAATGCTGGAGTCACTGGGAGAAGGAAGCAAAGGGGAACAAGGGATATTGATACACGTGTATAAAGATACTGTGACCAAACCTATTTAAATTTTGCAGGTATAATTCTACTGGAAATAAATTTTTCTGGAGACAGGATCCAATTGAGTTACAATATTCTATTTAACAATATTTGCAATATATATATATACAATACAAAAATGTATTATATATATTATATAACATATATAATACAAAGTAATGTCCTGAGCAGTGGCTTATATTCCAGCTTACATAGCATTCCAACAAAGTATGTTNAATAGCTTGAAGGTGTATNAGAACAGTGGAAAAGGACTTTGGATTGTTAGGTTTGACAAACTGTCGGTCAGCAAATATGTGAGAAATGATGATACAGGCAGAAGTTATCCTCAATAAAGCCTCCGGTGCCAGCTGCAGGCTCATAATGATCTAAAGCCTTTAATACACAAATACAAAAAAAAATTGGACATAAGTAAACACAAATAAATTTATATTTTTTACTTATTATGTATAATGTGTAATGATTGAATCAGGGCACTAGTATCTGAATCTGCTTATGTGCTGGTATTTCTGTGTCTTCAAATCTTTCAGACTGTGCCCCAAGTTATTTCTAAATGTATAACTTATTATTCTGGGTGCTTTCTCTTACCATGCTCTATAAAATTAAAACCTTCTTCTCCCTCCCTTTATTCTCTCCTGTCAACCTTTCAACCTTCAGCAATCACAGTTATATTTTCTCCTTTTATATACNGTGTGAGAGGAAAGACAGGATTTGCCATGAACAGTTTCTTTAATGTAACNCAGCACCCTCCAGTTCTATTCAGGTTTCCGCAAATTCGAAGGGGGGAGGGCGGGAAATCAACAATATCAAAATCCTTCAAATGGGCCAAGTGAGACGGGGACTGAGATTTACAGTTGGTTTAAGTCTTTTGTTCAGGCTGTCACAGCCAGTGTCCCTATGTTGGTGAGTTACATGTAGCAGACACTTATTTCTCCCAATTGTGGGCCTGGGAAGTCCAAATCTAAGATGATAGGAGATTTGGTGTCTGGTAAGGGTCTATTCTACAGAGACAGTGCCTTGCTTGCTATATGTACACAAGTGGCCTGAAGACAAGCTTCTTTCACAGGAACCCATTTTNTATCCCCCAGTCACCTCTAGGATGTCACACTTCTCAATGTCGCATAGNGTATTGGGTTCCAACATTTAAACTTCACGGTGACTCCAGTGTTCTTACAGCAGCATGTCATAATATAGATTATAGTTAGATTGGTTTGATATAGCCTCCCTAAAAAGTGTTGTAACTGCAAAACATTAAAAGAGAAAATGCCTCATTTCCTACTGACTAAAAGGCAGAGTCAGAAATTGAAGTCTCATCAGGGCTGGAGTCAAGCCTCAGGCTCCTGAACAAGCTCTTTCGTTTGCCTCTTCCTGCCGCAGCTGGGAGCGGTAAGAGCAATCTTTGGCTTGTAAGCCTCAAGCTCCAGCATTGGCCTCATTTTGATACAGCTTTTCTTCAGCATCCAGGCTAATCTCCCTCCACTTGCACAGACACATGTGATGGCATTTACTTCCTAACCAGATAACCTAGGTTAATCTATTCATGCCCAAAATCTTAGTTGCTAAACAATACTAGAGTATAAGGCAATAGTGACAGGCATCTTGGTTTGGAGCATTAAGAATGCATTTTACTGCTAAATTCATCCTTTTACATGACATAGTACAAAGAGATAGAACATAGTAGTTATTTTTTTTTTTACAAAAGAAGCTGAATCGTAAATGAAATAATTCCTGTTTTCTCAAAATTCTAAAAGACAATGTGATGTCAATTGTCACAAGAACCTTGTGTACCTAAAATAAAAAATTCCTAATGTTGCTTGCAACACATGCTACTGCTGACCTAGCTGAGAAATGCTTGCTGGCATTGCAGAGATGCTTTGAATTAATTTGGAGGAAAACATTCCAGTGAAATTTCCCTCATAGAAGCCAATAAAGAAATTAGAAAAGAAATATCCAAAATGTTGAAAAGACTAATAAACCTGGAGTCACAGAAGCACTGAGGCCCAGAGGGCTGGGAGGCCACAGCAGAGTGGGGAAAGCTTTGTTGTTATTATTTCTTTTATCATGGACCAGCTCTCCTTTTTCTTCTTATGCTAATCATAAATTTCACTGAATGTTTATGGAGAGCATGTTCCTCTGTGACAGAACTATGTGTCCCCTCAAACACAAGTATCCTTTCTTAGAGCTAAATTGCCTAAGCATGACAAGATTAGGAAGAAAAGGGCCAGAAAATCCTACAGAACTTCCCATGGGTCTGGTGGGAACAACAGACCAGAGCTCAGTTCATCCTGAATGAACATGACCTGAGCATAGAGGTGCCTTATGGGCTGTGTGGACTCATCAGCGTGTTAGGTGGGAGGGAGGGAGGGAGGGAGGGAACAGAAGTAACTACAAAAGTTAATGAATACAGGGAACTATCCGCCCAAACCCAAAACTTCTCAAAGTGAGGCTGTGTCCATCCTCAACCTCTCTTTTTCCCTATCTGAGCATCCTCGGAAGAGCTGAAGTAGCAGGATATCCTATGACTAAGAAGATGGGAAAGGCAGCAAACAACTCTCAACACACATGATCTCCATATTTTTAATAAATTTCGACCAAGCCCAAGCTGTTCTAGACTTGTTATGTTTAAAGATTAGTGTAGATTGCACTTTTAATGAACAAAAGTGAGTTTTCTAATACTAGAAGTACCTGCAAACCTCTAAGAACCACTGAATGAGAACAGGGAATATTAAGGTTTCTAAAGGGAGCTGTTAAAATAAANAATTAACCTCTCCAGTTCAGAGAACATATAAATGGATGTACAGCAGTAACGTGTAGATAATTTCATCTGTGTAAGAACCTACTTTCTTTGTTACGGGGAGCCCACCATAGATGACCACTCACACACAGTTTATAGCCATCTTTCCCCATCGTGTCAGTCGGTGCATTGATTTAGGGTAGGNTTCTGTGCACGAAGAAGCTCAGCATTTGGGCTCCATTTTTACCATGACCCTGCTCTCTACCCTTTTCCTCCTCATGCTGACTATAAATTTCCCAGAACTTTCACTGAGAGCTTGTTCGTCTCCGACAAAAGAAATGCGTAGGGCACATCTATCCATCCTGCAAAGCTACCCAAACGTCACTGTGTTTCCCGCGCGTGATGAAATAGACACTGAAAATGCCAAAGCACATCAAGGACAATTGGCGTGGAAAGGGGAAGAACTAGAGGCTTCCTTGCATTTAGAACTGCACCAACAGCCTCGGCNTGCACTTTCATCCTGGAGTTGGCAGAGGCTGGAATCTTTAAAGCAGAATCTCAGAGCCACAGCCCACACAGTTTGCTGGGTGAAACTGTGCATGGAAAGAATCTGTCACAACGTATATAAAAGCATTAAAAGAGTCTNTCACTGTAGCANAAATTAGGAGTCAAAATAAGCTTCGCTGGTGATTTGTGTGATTGGGGGAACACAGCTGCCCATCGTGCCCACTAAGCCAAGCCGGGAAAGGTGGGGCAGCTGCTTCCCGTGAAGTCAGAAAAAACAGNAATTCTGTTCTGGGGAGACAGGAGGATTAGCTGGTGATGATCCCAGTTGTGTTCAGGACCACCCACAATTCAATTCAAACAGAACCTTAAAGTGCAGCATTTGTGCGTCAGGCTATTTATAAAACAAGAAGTAATCCACTAATCTAACACACCATTCATGGAACAATTATAAATAGAGCAATACTACCAACCTTATTTTTAGAAAGATGAGTTTAAAAATCTTCTATGGGCTTTAAATTGCTTAGATGGCAGTTCATTTTATTATGTTAATGACTCATAAAACATTCAGACTGTTTTCTGTAAAGATATGCTTCAGAGTAAGGAACAATGACTGCTTCAGTGAATGCCTGTGAGGTACTGGGATGATAGCCATATATATGTGTGTATGNATATGTATATATTAAATGTATGTATTTAATATTTACATTCCCTTCCATTTTTGACTAACAATGTGCCTTTTAAAAGAAGAAAATTATCTTTTTCCAAAGAATCAAAATTATAAACACAAAGCTAGAAAATTCATCAAGCCATATCAGAGATCAGGCTGACCTTTGGGTTTTGTGTCCTTACTTAAGATGTTTCCTTAGCTCTTCATTGTCCATAAGACAAACTCTTCTCTNGAGGAAACTCTGTTTCCACAGCTCCTCTTCAGCCACTTCTCTGGTGGCTTTGGTAAATAATGTTTCAATGCCAATATTCTCACTTTTTAAAATTCCAGTGTGGTTTTTCAGGTAAAGTGTTTTTGGCCAGTAACAAATTATTCTGCACACTGTGATCTACTTTTAAAAATTCTGTGCATTTTAAAGATCCAGCTCACTCTTCACAATGTTTGGTCAACTGTTATTTAATAGCTTAATCAGATATCTTATGCATATGCATATTCCTATGGAAGTTGTATCATACTTTATTATAAATTATACATGACTTTTACCTATGATTTCAAGATTTTTGAAAACAATGATACATTACTCACATTAATATTTTTATTCTTTTCTCTTAATATGTTGATTACTAGTGACCCACATTATCTATTTCTCTTATTTAAGGGAACTTGATAAGTCAATGAGCCTATATTTCATGTTATTGTTCAAAGAATGAGTTTTTGTCTCAGCCTACCACAGCCTGTCCTTGTGATTAGAATGTGAAGCAGAAAATGGATGGTTGACTTCATATATATATATGTATATATATATATATATATACTTTTTTTGATTGAAAAAATTTATACAATATATTCTGACCATAGTTGCCCTCCCCCAACTCCTCCCAGATGCTTCCAACCTCTGCACCCACCCAACTCTCCACGCACCCAACTCCACACCCACCCAGCTCTTTGTCCACCCAACTCCTCACTTTCTTTCCCTAACTCTTTAGAAAATAAACAGGAAAACAACAAAGACACGAACACACACAATTAAAAAACAACAAAATTATAAGAAACACATGCATACACACACAAATAAACCCATAAAAGTGGAAAACTTGGTTAATATGAACTAGTTTGAAGCATTTTTTTTTTTTTGGTTCCACTGGTCACATTTCCCTCCGACAACACTCCACTTAAAAATAGAAGCAGAAGACTATTATACCCAATACCCAGGAGAGGGGAGTGGATTGCAGAAGTTATATTTGTGTGGTTGCTGCTTTATTGCAGAGACTGTTGTGCTTTGTAGCTCTTAGTATAAAATATGTTACTATCATCTTGCTTTTGTTTCTGGAACATCTTTTCCTTTCATGTAAATTTCATAGTTTTATAACAGTCAAAATAATACAGTTATCTACAGAAAACAACTCATCTGCACTTCTAGTCCACCAGCAGGATAGTCAACTTAACATGGATATTCACATAAAGTTCTCTTTTGTGTTGCATGTGTGTTTTTAGGAGTGTTTGGTTGATGATGTTGAGATTTCGATATCATTGAACATATTTAATTAATATATTTCACTCTTTGTTTGCAATTTTAATAAATCTGGGAATACAGAAGAGTAGAATTTCTAGTGCCAAACAATAGAAGGCATGAAGATATCCTTCACCGCTACTTAAAAATGGAATGTAGCACACATACTTACCCAGCCTGTGGTTCTTCAGTACTTTGCCTAAGAAATAAGTACCTCAAATGATGACATTATACGATTTTACACACGCACAAACACCCAAACAAGTCTGGCAAAACATTTTTAGCACACATTCTCTCTCTATCCCTTCATCTTTGTTTCTCTCTCTGCCCTGCTCCTACCTCCTCTGTTTCATCTCTAAACACATACACTCTACCTAGAGAGATTGATTCAATTTATTTGTTAAAACTTTTGTAATTTCTCTATTTCCACTTTCAAAATTTGCTTCCTTGGAGGAAAATTTTATTTAGTGAAACAGAGCTTATTCACCTTTTTAAAGTATGGGCTAATGACAAACAGGTTACCATAAGCAAATGGTTTTGACATACTGTAAGTGCTAAGTAAGTACTTGTTAAAATGAGTAGATTTTTATTACATCTTTCTGGATTCATCTCTCTTTAAGGATTAGGAAATCCAGGGTCTTCAGATAGATCTACATTATCTTTTCAGATATTAGTCAATATTTAATTTTTAAAGTACTCCTTGCTGAGGTCATAGTAAGCCAAATATAATGTTAATAGAAATTATTAATTTAACTTTTTTCTGGAATTTTATCACAAATAACTTTCTAAACATGTATGGCACCAAATTGAAAACACTTTTGAGAGACACAGCCCTTTTCTTTGTTTATGTACATTGCAACTTAATCACCACCTATTATTCTTTAAAATTCAAATCTCTTTCAAGCATGGTGCTTCAAATTAAAAAATTATAAGCCTATCCCACCCAAAATTACACTTTTTCTGTGTATTCTGAAATGTATATTTACATCTCTGTGATCTAATTAAGTGAAAATAAAAAAAAGACACTTCCTCATTTAAAAATCATTTTATAGCTGAAGAAACTGAGATCAAATGTCTTATGTACAATAAAATCTAGTTCAAGCAAATTCTAACCTAGATGCCAGTCCAGTCTGAGTTTCTTCCTTTATGCTTCATCTTCCTTCAAATAAAGTTAAAATCTCTCCAGAGTTACTTAATATGGTATCATTGAGCTAGCATTGTGTTAACTTAACATTAAATGCTTATTGTAAAGAAAAAAGGAATGAATATTTTATTATTAAGAGTAGGACATGCAGGAGATAGACCTGCCCTATTTGTTACAAATAAAAATATATTCCATGATGTGGAAAGCTTCATATTTTATACAATACTAGGTAGGAATTTAATATTTGATTAACAGTTTGACTACTAGACTGGCACTATTATATTTATGATAAAGTTTCTAAATAATGCCCATAAAATCATATTCATTCTTATTAGACCAGAAGAAAAGAAATAGGATACATTGACACTTTCTCATGAAGTACAATAAAATGAGCAACACACATATGTTAATGGCTTTAAAATTGTTTTCAGATTTGCTAAAATCATTTTTTACAAAGCTCCAAACATTGACACCAGAAAGAAAACAAATGTAAGAGAAATTACCATGGGAACTTTTGATATTATATAAATATTGTGTATTAATCCAAATTGATTTACTTTATTGTTCATTGCACTGAAGGTTCAGTTCTGAGTAAATTTTCAATGCTATGTTTTAATCAGATCCCTGTATCAAAGTTAATTTCTTTCCATTACTTCTACTCTAAAACTCCAGAACTTTTCCAAAGTGCCCACCAGAGCTGGTAACTTCNTAGGGAGAAGGAGCTGTGGCCACACAGAAATGTTTAAAGTTAATAAAACAGAGAAAATTCATTAAATAAATTGATTCTAATTTTAAAATTTCAGAATTTTTTTTCCTTTTTAGCATTTTATATACATGTGTAAGTGTATATGACATTGATAGTGTCAACCCCAGACAATGGCCCTATAGTTTTAACAGTTATTCTCTGATGACCTATGACCTTTCACTAGCCAAAACATATTACCAAATATTTCAGCAACATCAAAGACAACATAATTCATGTTGAAGAGCAAACACTGGTTCTGTAAGGATCATCCTCATTCACTGAGGCAGAAACACCCACAGTATGAAACATTCAGGAGAGTACACAAAAAGCAGGTTGTCTCTAGTCTCTTTCAGAAATANGCAAAGTTGAAGGAAAGGGTACCATCTAAAAAAGTACTGCTTCCAAAAATGAAAACAGCAAAAGGCGCTGTTTTACGTTATATT
Organism: Neotoma lepida; assembly: GCA_001675575.1. Classification (NCBI taxonomy): domain Eukaryota; kingdom Metazoa; phylum Chordata; class Mammalia; order Rodentia; family Cricetidae; genus Neotoma; species Neotoma lepida. The sequence continues at coordinate 21,942 of LZPO01056484.1, forward strand.
TTCCTATGGAATCTGTGATATCTAGTTTCCAATGCATTGTTGAGAATTGTGGATTGGAGATTTTTAAGCCCTCGGTATAGTTAGGTCTGCTCATGAAAGCTAAATCCAACTCCTTTAACTGTAGTACCAAAGATCAATCACATAGTTACTGTTTAAATTTAGCTAAATTACCATGACACTTGTCTTTATTTTTACATTAGTCAAGACAATACTGAGAAATGACTGCTAATTTTGATAAGCAATGAGTATTTTATTAGTTAATACGAAAAGATCAAACATTGTAATCATTTTTGCAGTATTTATAGACATGCAATATGTAGGTCAATAGTGCAGGCCTTCAAAAGGAAGGGTCCATGGTTATCAACTATTCTTAAAAGCTAACTACAATTGTTTTTGTTCATTAAACTATTTTTTTTTGTTTGTTTTTTTGGTTTTTCGAGACAGGGTTTCTCTGTGTAGCTTTGCGCCTTTCCTGGAACTCACTTGGTAGCCCAGGCTGGCCTCGAACTCACAAGATC
>LZPO01056487.1:0-14017 GCA_001675575.1 Neotoma lepida
TCTACAGAGAATTGAGAGAATGAAAATGGGAAGGAAATCATCAAAGAAATAGAACAGCGGAGTTTCTCTAAAGAGAGGGACATTTCTTTTGACTTGAGCCACTTTCCCAATCCCCATAGTAGTGACTCAAATTGACCTACAGAAATTTTAGGCTAGTCATGAAAATGAGACGCATCATGAGTATCTACTGCAAAGGAAAGAAAAGGCATGAGAAGTCACAGTAGACACACTGGATGCCAGAAAATGGAGCAATGCCTTTAGAAGTCTGAGGAAACATGATTGTCAACATATTAGTCTTCGAGAAGCCATCTTGCAGTCAAATTTGAGCATAAACTGAAGCCATTTTCCAAGGGACTTGAGTTTTGTCTCCTGTATAATTGCTCTTACAAAGCTGTTAGAAGGTGTATTTCAGCAAGAGAAGAGAATAAAATATGGCAGAGGGATTGGAAAACAGATGTCAGGAACACGAAGTCCCTCAGAGAGCTAGTGAGAGATCAAGCCATCCTGGAGTCACCAGGGTGTGTTTGAGTAGTCCTGGAGAGTCACCAGTGTGTGTTCATGTTTCCAGGCACACTGTGTTTTGGAAATTCAGTTGAAGAGACAGAGCTGGAGTCCAAGTGAGCCAGTAGATCCTAAGAGTTGACAAGACAGAGCTGGAGTCAAAGCATATAATCAAAGTGCAAAGTGTGTCTGAGACTTCCCAAAGGGAAGCATCTGTTTCTGAGAAGTCATTGGTAGTAGAATCTACTGCTGCATGAGAGCCATAAAACCTAGGCAGCACAGGTCAACCACTAAATTGGACCCTTTGTTGCAATCATGCTGTGTGATTAAACATAGGATGTATGAGTCTCATGGTGGCATAATGTGATGCTGTGTCTTACAGAGAATTTTTATTTTTAGTAAGTTGTATCACTATAATGATAAAAGTATAATATAGTAAATTAATAAACCAGCAACAGTCATTTATTATTATTATCAAGTTTATGTACCATGCATAATGGTATATGCTATGCTTTCCCATGGATTGGCTAAGTAGTATTTTGTTTATATCAAGATTGTCACAAAACACTATTTTATTATGATGGTTGCAGTGTTATTAGGCAATGGGATCTTTGCAGTTCTCCATTATCAACTTGTGGGACCACGATTGCAGATGTGGTCCATGAGACAAAGTTGTTTTGTGCCATGTTAATTGTAGTTGTGTATTGATGCAGGTCTTTGTCACAATGCATGCCTCAGAGAAAACTTGTCAAGACCAGGGAATAAAATCAGCCAGTAAATGAGGATGTCTAGAACTTCCTAGGGAGTGGGACTAGTATTTGTTCCTAACAACCAAGCAGGAAGAACTCATAAACCCCATGACATTTATAATTAAAGTATTGACTTGGAAGTAGGGATTGTGAACCCTTTATGGTCTCCATTCAGATATTGTCAGGTCTGCAAACAGGCCAGAAAATAAGGAGAATCACCAGGAGACATTGACCTGGACATAACAGGTGATTGGTTGAGCTGAAAAAGCCTTGTAAATAAGTTATTATATGTGTAACCCATCCCACATCTCGATAAAGCTAAAGGAATGGATATATATGCTAAACAGAAGCATGAAGGAGAATTTGAAGAGTCAACTCCGCATTCTGGAGATGAGTATTGCAATGCAAGGGATGAAAAGGACAGTGAATGTGATCACCTGCCAACTAGACTACACAACCCTTGCCCAGAGATGACCTGGATGGTGAGCTAGCTGCAGAGTGCTTTTAAAATCCTGGAGGAAACGGTTCTCCCACCTGCACTCTCATGAACAGTAGCTTTAGACTTTTATCAATAGTACCTGTGAGCTAATTAAGAACACACATGGTGTTGATGTTGAGAAACTTGGCACATCCTTCATCAAAATTAAGTCTTTTCAAGCCATACGGGAAAATGCTGCCTGTTTAACGACACTTAGTAGCTGCTCATTAACTTGTCGAGAATAAATCCCCCACTGAAATGTACACATGCCACGGTTTAACCTTTTTGTGTTGTGGATATGAGAGTCTAATGAGAAAAACTCAGGACTTAGAGGTTCGATTTTCAATACTTTCAATCAATATTTATTGACTGAGTTCCAGGCATGCATGAGGTTCTGGGCACTCAGTGGCAAATAGGACATGGTAACAATTTTATAGTGCTCAAACTGTGGTGGTGAGAGACAGTATTTGAAATTATGATATTACAGAATAGTTGTGATGGGAAAATCAGAGTAATAATAAGAGCATGTAGAACAGGATCTATTCAAATTTGGAAACCTGAGATGACACACAGAAATAAAGTCTCCTATGGACCCTGAAAGACAGGCAGGTACTCATGCAGTTAAGACCTCAGAAAGAGACCAGGCAAAGGACCAGAGGACAGAAAAGGCATCTTTAGGAAACTGTAGATCACTTAACATAGGTAGAAATTTGAAGGCTGAATTTGGTAAAAAACAAATCTGAGGAATGGTAGTTTGTATACATGTGAGTGTGAGTGTGAGTGAGTGAGTGTGTGTGTGTGTGTGTGTGTGCCTGTAGGTACACATGGAGGCTAGAATATATTAAGTGTTTTCTTTATGTTTTAATAATATAAGTTTTTTTTATGACAATGAAACATGTCTGTTCCTGGCAGCACCAATCTACTTCAGAGAAGATGATGGGCACTGAAGAAACTCCATGGAGTTTACTTTCTTTGTGGCAAAAGTTAGCCACTGGGCAAGAAACTGCCCTTGCCTCAATTGCTGTCAGTTGCTGTCCAAATTGGACAAGCAGGACACAATAGAAAATGACTGCCAAACTTTGCCAAGACAAAGTGGGACAGTCCTTCAAAAATCCTGTATCACAGAAAAGTCTGTCAGATACTCTAGGCCTGTAGGCCAAAGAAGGATGCCCCAATGTTACAGAGGAATCTTAAGTGACTGTTCAGTCAGCCAGCTGTTTCTATCATTTCTTAGTTTTGAAAATTGTTTGCTCTGTACTTCTTGCTTACTCAGGTAATAGTATATCCTTCTCAGGTCTCTGATGGAGTTGAAGACTAGATAGTTATAGTCATACTTTTCCTTGTTACCAAATTTAGAAGAGAAACTCACAAAAGAGGTGTAAAGTGTATAAGGTTGAGAGACATAAAAAGATAGTTTTGGGTTGGTAATGAAAGTTAGGATAGAACATGAATTAAGTATAGCACTTTGGACTCCTATCTTACCAGACAAACTTTGAAGCTTTATTAGTACATCCATGGAGCCACAAGGGGAAATTCTGCACCTGACTGTATATGATAGGTTACAGTAAAAAAGCGGATAGACTACAAATATCACCTAACAGCATTTCTCTTTATGGGTGTCTTAGTTAGGGTTACTATTGATGGTATGGAATATCATGTCCATGGCAACTTTTGTAAAAGAAAACATTTATTTGGGCTGGCTTGTAGGTTCAGAGGTTTAGTCTATTATTGTCATGGTGGAAAGCATGGCAGTACACAGGCAGACATGGTGCTGGAGAAAGAGATGAGAGTTCAACATCTGGATCAGCGGGCAACAGGAAAAGTGACAGAAACTGGGCCTATCTTGAGCATCTGAAAACCTCAAAGCCCACCTCCAGTGATACTTCTTCCAACAAGGTCAGACTACTCCAGCAAGGCTTTACACATATTAATCCTTTCAAATAATGTCACTTCCTATGAGCCTATGGGGGCCATTTTCATTCAAACTACCACAATGTGCATATGGAACACTAATCAATTTAATATTTAGATTTGTGTCCTATCCCTCAAATATCTTACTGTGTTGAAAATACTCCCAAATCTGAGAAGTAAACACTTCTGGGTCCAAGTATTTTGGATAAGGAAAATTCATTATGTACATCTAAAAAGGTTGATTCAGAGTACTGGGTTACGGAGAGGGCTTGCAATAATCCAGGTGTAATATGATGTGAAGTGGATGAGGGGAAGGCTTCAAGCGTGGAGAGAAGTGGACACTGTAGAGATTGCATTGAACAGAATGTGAGGATTAGGAATAGCAGGGTCTACAGGAGCAGGAGGGGCCTTACATCATTCTTGGAGTGTGCAACCATCCAGTGCCATCCCCACAACTGTGTGAAACTGTGTGACCAGTGTTGTTCTCTGAACGCCTATCTGTCCACTACTGTACAAAGATCCTCACCATCTACATGTCTCCGGGTTGTTGGAGTCCATGTTTTTCGAGTTCACCCAGGTCTTCATTGTCTGTGACATTTCTGAGTCATCTTTGTACACTTCTCCGTACTGTTTTTTGTCCCTCTACTCTCCTTTAAATTGCTACTGATTTATCATGTTTTCTTTTTTATTTTTGGTTCATAGATCTGTTTCTTTGTTTGCTAAGAACAATTGGGGAATAACCAAATAAGTTGATGTTTGCTATCTCCTCACCTCCTCCATGGCAATACATCTCCAGTTTTGCATGTACGTGCAGTGAAGAGTGTCCTTATGTTGGTTTGCAAGCATGGCTCCTCGGTGCACCAGATCCTGTCCACACTGCCTCTGTCACATGCTATCCATCAGATTCTTTTACCCAGCTTGTTTTTTTTTAAATCAAAATTGTTGTTACGTAGTCAGACTCTCCTGGAATTGACTGTCCTCCTGCCTCAGCCTCCCAGGTGCTGTGATTACAGATGTGTTCCACCATGCCTGGTCTTATTTATTTTCTTCCTGCTTCTTTCTCACCTGTCTGCATCCTTTCAGTATCTAAATTTGTCCAAACTGCTATCTTGGAAAACAATCCTTTGGTTCTTTCTGGTTCACCATAGTTGTTCCTTTCTTGTCATCACTCACCTAGGACCTAGCCAGCCTTTCTACTATTTCTTTGTGTATATAGACTCTTCAGTATATATAACTATATATATATAACTATATATATATATATATATAACTATATATATATATGTGTGTGTGTGTGTGTGTGGTGTGTGTGTATAACTATATATATGTATATTAAACTAAACCCAATGAAACACATTGGCCTTTATCATAGTTTCTACATTGTGGCAGCTGTTAAGATGGTTGTAACATGTGATCTTTCTTCCCCTCTGTTCTGTACAGTCCTCTTGTCTATTCCTCTTCTATTTTGGGGGCATTAAAAATTAATAATACTCATGGGTTTGTATTGAGCCTATTCTCTTTTCTATTAAAAAAGGTGTTAGCAAAATATTTGACTTCTGATTATTTGTACAACAAATGTGTGAATACACGTTTATAGGCCAAAGTTCACATTAGACATTGCCTTTGGTACTTCTTCACACAGCCAAGGTGACTGGGGTGATTTCCAGTGAGATCCATGACTGAGTTTTTCTTTCTTTCTTAACCTTTACATATATGCCTACGTAGTAAAGAAAATTTCTGTTTTGATTTTTCCAGATCATGCTGACAGAGTTTATTTCATTCTTGTAATTGTACATTGAAATATTGTGATTAAACTAGACTTTTCTTTGATATATATCACAATCTCAAGACCCTTCTTCTACCCAGAAGTCACTATTGTTAACTCTTGGTAGAAACTCTAACTCTTGGTAGAAACACTTTAGACCTTTTTGCACACTTATATACACTCTAATAGTTTCCTATTGCTGCTATGACAAATTACTTCACATTTAGTTTCTCAGAACAACACAGGTATGTTTTCTGACAGTTCTAGAACTCAGAAATCCAATGTGTGATTCTCTGGACTAAAGTCAAGGCATGGACAGGATGGCATTCCTTCTGGACATCAGAAGTGAGACTCTGCTCCATCCCTGTTCCAATGTCCTGAGGCTACTAGACTTTCTTGACTCTTGTCCCTTTAATCAAAAATTTAATCAAATTTAATCAAAAATTTAATTAGTACTTGTAGAATTTCATACGATATATTTTGATATTCTCCCTCTCAAAGGCATAATTGTAGTATCTTTAAGTCTTTCTCCAAGCCTAATCTTTCTTTTTCTCCTTTTCCAATTAGAACTCTTATCATAACATTGGGCCCACATATACAGCCCAAGAGTATCTCCCATCTCAGTATTTTTAACTTAGTCATGTGATATAAAGTGTTCCCAGGCTCCAAAGATACTGCTGTGGACATCTGTGGAGGGTTATTCCTCTCTATGTACTTCAGAACCCATAGCTCATGGTTTATTTCCTTAAATTAAAAAAATAAGTATGTGTGTGTGTGGGGGGGAGGGGAGCACGAGTGCCTGATTGTCTGTATGGGTACCATATTCGTACAGATGCCCATAGAAGCTAGAAGAAGATGTCAAAACGCTTGCATCTGTAGTTGCACAATTAGTTGTGGGTTGCCTGATGTGGGTGCTAGGAACCAAACCTGAGTCCTCTGAAATAACAAGTGCTCTTAACCACTGAGCTGTCTCTCTACACCCTTCTTTGAACTTGTACATTCTCCCTGGGATCTTTCTCATTCCCTTGGGTGTCACTACACTTTATTCTCATCTCCTGCTGCAAATCTTTATTGGGCATTTCCGCTCCTCCCTTTGATGTCTTTCCCTGGGATCCCACACTGATTTTTACCTGAAGTCTTTACACACATTGCAGACTTGGTTTGAGTATTTTCTTCCCTTAAGTCATATTACCTGGTTTATCCTTTTAGACTCAAGGCAAAAATATTAATATCTTGCCCAGGAAGACTTATTTTTCAGGCAATTTTTACACATTCCAGAATCATTGTTTTTACAATTGTTTTTGTCCTTACTAAATTCTCTAGTTGACCCCACTCTCACAGAAGGAAGAAAAGAGGAAAAGGAATATGGTTCACTGGAACTCAAACCTCATTCTTCTGCTTTTCCTTACCTCTTCAAAGTCTTTTCTCACAAAGCGTTACCAGGGCAGATGCTACATCTAGCAAACATCCTACTGAGTGAAGCCTCAGTTCCTTTTGATGTTAATGGACAGAGTTTGTGGGTCCTTACTCCTATTGCAGGAAAATCTCCCCATGCAGTAAACATTTCCTGGAGTCCAGTTTTCTTCCTAAGTATTCTGAAGCTTGCAAACTCAGACATAATGAATGGAGCCTTTAGAATGAACAATCACTCAACAGCATAAGCTATTTTAATGGTCCTATCTCTTGAAACTAAACTTCTACCATCTGTTCTAGCCTTTAACTGCAAATGTAAAAAGAACACCATTCCCAGTGGTGTCATAAAAAGTTAGATATAAGTGATTTAAATGCGTGTTTTGGTTCTGTATCCAGTGCAGTATGCATCCGAAGGAAAGCTTATATTGGATTTATTTTTTTATGGCTAAATAAAAATTCAGAGTAGGAGAACTTCTGTGTGAACAAAAGAGTAACTTTTTAGTTGGCATGGAATGTTACAACTTGTCATTCATTCATTCATTCATTCATTCACTCATGTTTTCCTCCAAATATTCGCAGGTTGTCCCAAGTACTGGTAATGTACTAGACACTTGGGTATAGAAATTAACAGTGGTAACTGGTAGGACCTCTGACACCTATAAAGGAAAGCACACAGAACATTTCCTATAAATATACATAAAAGTCACATAAAAACCTAAACATAAATTTCATGCTTTGCTTCAGGATGCTGATGCCAAGGAGGAGAATGAAGTCAACAGTTAGTCAGGTCATGGTGGAAAATTCACAGCTGCTCCACAGTGTCACCTGCCTGAGACTGTTGCTTTGTTTGAGTATTATTTACATACCTGACTTTCTTTCCTCATCTAGAACATGGGAACACTAAACACGGGACTGCTGTGATTGAATGGGTTATAGAAAAAAGCCGTCATAGACACATCTAGAGGTTTGCTTCCTAGGCAAGTCTAAATCCTCTCTAACTGACAATCAAAGCTACCGTCATCCATTTTAATTTCCAGAGCCACACTATGCACACTTAGATAAAGTTCATTATTAACACGGATATATAATATGATTGAAATTGTATGAAAATACGATTTTAACTAACTTCATTATTTCCATCTATGTAGAGAGGTGTGACCTCTGCTGATTTCTTGTTTTTCTCCGATCAGTACACTGTTGGTTGTACAGAGTTTATTAATCAGTTCTCCAATTTGTGACGATTGGTCTGATTAAAACTGGACAACAAAAATGTTCATCTCCATAAATGGATACATATTAATATGCCATCAGGGAAGGACTGTGTGAAGAAGGGTATGTTAGCTTCTCAGCACCATCAAACATGTTCGTGAGGAGGACACTCTGAAACTTTTGTGGCTTGTGACCCCTTGACTTAGGACCAGAGGAGGGTCAGTGTCAGTCTGCGTGTCTAATCTTAGTGAAACTCCTATTATGTTTAAGGATAAACACTGAAATAACTTTCCTAGTATTGTCCTCTTCTGTGCCAAAGACTGACTTTGTATTTCACATGGGAGGACACTGAATTCCTGGAAGGGACAGGACTCAAGTTGATTTCCAAATATTTTTGTTCCCTAACAAGTAAAAGGAAGTAAACATCCCCAATTTTCATTTTATTGTAATATAACATGTTCAGAAAACTGTACATATTGTCAGTACCCACCTTCATGAATGTTCCTCAACTGATTAAGTACCCACCCATATGACCATTCTGTAGAACCATCCCTGTATCTACGTGCTTCCTTCTCCTCCAAATAACCTCTTATCTGACTTCTGACTCTGCAGATTTGCTTTATTTTTGAATTTTGTACATAGGAATTCATACATATAAATTATTTTGTAACTACTATTTTTTGCTTAAGATTTTATCTATATTGTTGAGTATAGTGGTTGTTCATTTATTTTTGTTGTATTAAATTGTTTGAGGATGCCCCTTTATCCAATCAGTGTTTGGATATTATGATGTTGCAGTTATCAGTGGAATGGTATCATAGTGTGTGTATCTGTTGGGTGACAAAACTTCTCCTAGGGAGTGGTAATATACATGTCTACTCACCCCAGATAGGGAATCCCATGACAGGTCAAATTATGGATTAAGTATGGACAGACCAAAGTATGAATACCACCAAAGCTCAATTTGGTGAACCAATGATTTTTGTTGGAGTTATTTACAGGAATATGGGCTAAGAGTTAATAATAGGAAGCAGAAATGACTTAAAGACAGCTGCATCATCAAAGCCCACCCCAGCATGGGTGACAGCTCACAGAGCTATGTTAGCATTCAGTCCTGGCCAATACGCAGGCAATACCTTGGCCCACTCAGGGTCCTAACAACGTCATGTGCTCATTGCTATGTGGTCTCTGTGTGCATGTGCGATGTCCCCTCATAGAAGGGTTGGCAGCCCGCTTTTTCTCTCTCTATCTCTGCACCTCAACTCTCCCCCCCTTTCCCATCTCCTTTTCTCTTCTTCCTCTTCTCTTCTCTTCTCTGCTCCCTTCTTTCCCTTCCCCCTAATAAAATCCNCTACATCAGTGTTGTCTGCATAGTGTGAGTGACTTTCCGCCTCGCCCCTTGGCTCCACCCACAAGGGCCGCTGCGGCGCCATTGTTTTAAATACAACAGCTGGGAACCTGGAACACACTGCACAGCATGCAGGCAGNTCAACAGGTTGGAGAGTGTCCTTTCCAGCTGCCTCAGCTGGTCTAAACTTCTTCCTGGCAGCTCCGCTTCCTCCAGACAACTGGTCTCAGAGTCTCCATTGCAGCTTTTCTTTTTGGAGAGTCTTAGCAGCTCAGCCGTCTGCAAATCTTTATAGTTAGGCTTTGCTTACGCTGGCAGGGAGTGGCCCAGTGAATCTGGTGGGTTTCAGNGAGCTTTGTTTTTTCTTTTTTTGAGTTGTCTACCTTCCTGCCTAAAGAGCTCCCCTGGAAGATGGAATATTTTAATTTTGGAGGAGATTGCTACTCAATAGAATCCCTTTATATATGTACATATACTTACATATACATTTATGAGCTTTGCCCAGGAAANTGGGACACATGATAATCAACAGTGGTTACAATAACGACATTTAAGCAACTGCATGAAGATGGACAAAGCACAACAATGACCATTAGCTCAATCACCCATCTGTGGATTGGCTGGGACTTCATTAAGTATGGCTCAGCCAGGTTGGACTTCAAGCTGGGCACTGGGTTTGGTTGTGTTNCCTGTCTCTCGACGTTGTTGAATCAGGAGCTCTTCAAGGCACATTTTTTTTTTTTTCCTCACAGCAAGTGGCTAGAGCCCAGATGGTGTGCTTCACTGCAAAAGCACACATCAAGCCCTCTGGTCTCATTATTGCAATAACATTCTGTTGGATTGTTCAAGGCAGTTGGTCAAACTCAAGAAATAGGGAAACAATATTTTTCACTGATGGCTGGAGGAATGGATCAGTGGTTAAGACTGCTTGATGCTCTTCCAGAAGACCCAAGTTNAGTTTCCAACACTCACGTCGAGTAGCTCACAATGACCTGTAACTCCAGCTCTGGGGGGACACAGCACCCTCTTTCTGGCCTCCCTATGCACATTCACATACATGATATTCATTCACACAAGCAGACACACAGATTAATAAGAATGAATCTTAAAANTATGTTTTTTTCCACCTACCATGACATGTTTGTTAGTGTGTGACTAATTCTATATACAAAGAAATGAGAAACTAAGACCAATAATTTATTTGGTCAGACATAGAGTTTTCTGGCCAGACAAGAGCTTTCTAGAATGTTCCAGCTTACGAGGCTAGCAGTGATTCTGTAATTTACTGCTCCTTCACATGCCCAGTGTTTGGCCTTTTCTGTGTCCCCTCTTCCCTTGCTTGGGACCAAACAAGAATGCCTGGCAATTGCTATGCCTCTGAGCTATACACCAAAGTGAGCAAAGCNCCACAGTGAACGCTAATTTGATCACCCGCCTGTGGATAGGCTGTGTTGCTTTTGGTNTAAGTGTGTCTTCCCAGGACTCTCTCTGCCCCTTTCACAACAGTAATTCAATGCCATGATTTTAATTTGCATATTCCTAATGATTAATGATGTTAAACNTCTTTTTAATATATTTCATATATTTACTCAGCTTTTCTAGGTTGCTCACCCAAGATAAATTGTTTGCTAATCTTCTCTTGATTGATTCCTAGGATAGATGCTGAGCGTGAGTCTCTTAGTGGTGACATCATTCTCCACTCTGACTCACCTTTTCACTCCTTGATTTGTACCTTTGGAAGAGCATGCATTTTTAATTCAAATGTAGCCCAATAAATCAATCTTCCTCTGGATGACGGTGGTGTTTATGTGCAGTTAAAAAAAAAAACTTTGCCTACCTCATGCACTTTGGTTTTAGGGACAGGGCTTCTTCTTTGTCTGGAACTCCTGTGGTAGGCTAGCTCCCCAGTTTTGGTTTTACAAGTGAATACCTTCATGGTAGGTTTTTTTTTTGACACTAAAAAAATCCCCCCAAACTATTTATTTGTGTATTTGTATGTGTGTAGGTAAGCATGTACCACAGGGCATGTGTTTTCTAATGTATTTATTGATTCCTTTAACTTTCCAAGCATAAATGTTTAGATTTATTGATGGTCTCTATTGTACATTTATGTGGTAGTCTATTAACTTATATTTTATTTCACTATTTATTTCTTGACCTTTATCTCTGGTACTTGGCATTTCTTCTTATCTGACATATTTAATTTAGACTGTACACTTTCCTATGTGTATTGTTTTATCTCAAAACCCCAATTTTGACATCTTTCATTTTTATTCTTTAAATTTAAATTATTCCATTAATGTTCCAAGTACAAACATTTAGATTTATCCCACATGTGTTAAAACCTTACATTTCCTTAGTGTTTTCCTGATAGTATATTCTATCAGTTACTGAGAGAAATATATTAAAATCTCCCACTAAGGTTATGGCTTCACATATTTATCCTTATAATGTAGTCATCTTTTTCTTTACACATTGTAAGGCTCTGTTACTTTGTATATGCAAATTTAGATTAAAATGTTTTTTTCTGGTAGATTGACTCTTTCATTATTACTAAATATTTNTTTTTATCTCTAGAATATCCCTTGCCTTAAAGTCTATATTGCTTCATATTGGTTGCATATTTTATATCTTTCATTCTTTTATCTTTCTACATTCTAATATTTAACAAATATTTTTTAAAGTAGCCTAGATTTTTCTCTTTAAAGGAGTCTAATATATCAATCTTTATCTTTTAGTGAGAATACTTCATTTGTGATTTTATATTATTACTCATATGTTTGGGTCAAGATCTACCATTTTACTGCTTGATTTTTATTTGTTTTACTTTTCTTATGTTCAACCTATCTTCTTTCTTGCTTTCTGTTATGTTATTATTATTGCTGTTGTTATATTTAAGTTTTCTCTGTATTTTGTGTTAGTTTATTATTTTTTTTTTGAAGACTGAGTTCTCTAGAAATACCACCAGGATAGGGATTTTGTTCAAGTAGCTTATTGGGGAATGGTCCCAGAAGTAAAGGAAACAGGACAGGACAAGGAGAAGCCAGTAAAGAAGCTCGAAGATCCTCTGTGGTCCTAGAGGGACACAGAGTACATTTGGAGTTAGTCCTAGGAGGGGCCTGGCCTTTGCCCTCCTCTGAGATACAGTTCAAGCTCAACCTTGTGGCTAAGGAAAGAAGGCACATCCCTGTGTTTTCTTGATTTGCAATAAGGGTGAATATATTTTCACATTTACTGGGTATTTGTGTTTCCTCCTCCATAAAATGCCTATTGATATATTGTGCCCATTTTCCAGTGCATTATTGATTTCTTATGCTTCTTTATATAGTCCTGGATATTAATTCTTTGTCAGTGTATATGGGAAATGTTATTCATCCTCATCTGTTTTGCTTTTAAACAAATAGGAATTCTAATTTTAGTGTATTAATGCTCCCCATTTTATGATAAGTTATGCCTTAGCAAGCACACATTAAGTAAAAAATATTAAAAATACATTTGATACCCAGACTTATNCATTGTAAAGTACAAAAAAAGGTAAGTGAAACTATTGTAAATTCAGATATTTCTCAACTTCTGATGGAGTTAAATCCAGAAGAAAAAAAAACCCATACATCAAGGATTCTCTGTAATTGGATTCATCAGTTTCATTAGGGTTTGGGGATTTTATTTCATGTTTAAGATTTTTGTCAGTGCCATGCCAGGTTGTGGGGTGCACATCTTTAATCCCAGCACTCAGGAGGCAGAGGCAGGTGTATCTCTATGAGACTGAGGTCAATCTGGGCTATAGAGCAAGTTCAGGACAGCCAGGACTACACAGAGANACCCTGTCAAAAAAGGAAAAAAGAATTTGTTAAAGTCATAAGATATTCTTTTCAGTCTTTTACAGGATTTTATAGTTATTATTTGACATGAAAGTCTTTACTTAAGCTGTGATGGATTTATGAATGATGTGTGGTTAACAATTTTCATTACACTGGTAGCTTTAATGTTGTATCTAACATAAATTTCACAGGGTTTGGAGATCAGAACATGANTATTGCAGGATGAGAGGAATTATTCTACCTACTACAGTGTACTCTTTTGGNCTCAAAGGTTCCTATCTAACTCATATGAAAAATACAGTAATTTCATTTTAACATCCCCAAATCCATAGAGNAGACACACATACGTGTGTGCACGCACGTGTGAGAGCANGCGTGTTAGCACACACANACACACTCATTCAAATGTTATCTACTTAAGAGTTTTAAGTTCTGTCATCTAAATCAGACATGAATGAAGTTCTTGTGCTCCTCCTTCTGGAACCTGTGAAAATTAAGAAAGGTGACTTTGTGGGCTCATAGGGACTCACAGAGACTGAACATACAACTAGGGAGCCTGCATGGGAGTGACCTAGGCACTCTGCATATATGTTACAGTTGTGTAGCTTGGTCTTCTTGTGGGACTCCTAACAATGTGAGCAGGGGCTGTCTCTGACTCATTTACTGGCTTTTGGGACTCTNCTTCTCATCCTGGGTCTCCTTGCCCAGCCTTAATCCATGGGGAGGTGATTAGTCTTACTGCAATTTGATATGCCATGTTTTGTTGATGCTCATGGGAGACCTGCCCTTTCCTGGATGGAGATGGAGGAGAAGGCGGCAACT
>LZPO01056488.1:0-12727 GCA_001675575.1 Neotoma lepida
TGGAGTCACAGAGAACCAAATGGATTAAGGGCGTGTGCTAACTTGCATGGCTATTGTTTACTACAGGTGGCTGGCGGCCCCATTTTTCCTCTGACCCTCAGATAAATTTTATTAGNAAACACAGATAAATTATTACCACATTTTTCTTTTACAAGATTGGTTGAAGAACTGTGGAGATGGCTCAGTGTGTTCAATGCTTGCTTTGATTCCAATTAAACTCCATGTTTCACCAAGCTACACTTGGGTGGAATTCTTTATTTTCTGTCCTTGGTGTCCTGCCTTGAGTGAAAAGTTCATACAATATCCTACAATGATCTTTCCCAACTTTAGAAAATGTTTTAAAGTAATGNACCAAGCGTGCTCTATCCCTGCCATTTCTGATTTATTCAATGGTGAGATGAATGGAGAGGGAAGAGAGAGAAGGTGAAAGGAAAAAAAGAGGGAGGGAGGGAGGAAGGGACAGAGGAGAGAGGGAAAAAATAATTTCAGCTGAGATAGCTTCTTAAGTCTCTCCTTGACCTATTAGATATCTGTTTAACTGGAGGTTAAAATTAATGAGATAACTATCCACAAGGATGACTTTCACCCACCTCAATGCTGCATCTCTTTTTAAAGATATCCACATATTCACACAACACACCCATTGGAGGGTTTCATGATCTCTATGTAACGAATTTGTCAGTTTTCAAAGATATTCACTTTCATTAGTGTTCCTTGATATCTTAACTGTTCTGGTTTCACTGGGTCCTGTTTAAAATCCAAGTGCTGAAACCTAACAGACCTGGTCACAGTGCTGTGGGGCCTTCAGGTGGTGACTAAGCCACAGCAGATCCCTCCTGCTTGAGGTCATACATTCTCCTAAGGCCAGTTCAAAGTAGTCTGGCCCTTTGCCTTCAGTTTTCTGCCATATGAATATGTTGGGCTCCCTTCTACCTGAGGATAACACACAACATACAAGACTCTGTCTTGGAAGCAGAGTCTGGACCCTCTGCAGACAATAAAAGTCTCCACACATTGATCCTGGACTTCCCAGACTGCAGAACTACGAAAAATCATTTCCTGTTCCTTATGTACTGCCTAGCCCGGGGTGTTTTGTTACAGCAGCCAGCGTAAGTGGAATACAGCAGTGATTTTTGCAGTTTGGAGCCCTTTTAGATTTGTTCTCATTTCACAAAAGAAAATGATCATGGAGAAAAATCCAAGACGAAGTGAAAAAAAATATCCAGACAAAGTTTATGGATGAGGATTATTCTCCACTGCAAAATAGATGTCGCTCCACAGTTATTTCTCATTCTGTGTGATTTTCCTCTGTAGAGAACAAAAGAGTCTGAAAGACAGGGTGGAATGAGAATGTGGCTGCTTGTGATTCTGTGAAATTACATTGACGGTCTTGTCTTCAATGTCAGACAGTGAAACTGTTTCCTCTAACCAGCAAAAGAGATGCTGGGTGCTTTTGTCTTTCATTTTTTCTGAATGCATAATTTATGTACAGCCCATTTATTACTAACCATAGAGTGTTGTACCTGGAAATCTGCCTTCAAAAGAACAGAATATGAAAATCAAAATTCACATTTTCAGCTGGCAGTTATGACTCTTGCAGGTAAAAGGCTTGCTTTATTTCTTTCTTTTTGAGAATATCAGATAAGCTCCAACTAAACTCATTCAACTATTAAAAGCAATATTTATAAAATTAAACGTGGATTTTAAGTCTTTCAATTTGCCTGCCTACTCATCAATCTCAAGGGAAATCTAGAAGAAAAAAATACTCTAATAAAGCACCATTTCTGACTCGCCTGGTATGTGTTTCACTTGCCCAATACAATGACACTTGATATTGCAATGATAACAAAATAGATAATAGCTAATAATTACAAAGCAATTACTATCTGCNAGGCATTGTGCTGAACATTTTGTACAGTGCTATGTTATTTAATCTGTTCAACATGTAAGCAAAGTGCTATTGCCATTTCATGTTTACAATGAAAAGAGAATAAAGATTTGCCAAATTGATAAAAAAGAGCTAAGATTTTTAACTTAGTTGTCTGTCTCTTNACCTCTATTCTGATTTATCAGAACTACCACTTTATTCCTCTTAGGGTGGATACAGAAAACTATATTTAAACTACTTAAAAATTTTCCAGATTTAGCCTATTATACATCACTAAGAAAATTTGAAATAGATCATTGAAGTTCAGGATAATAAAATATTAATTAATGGAGTGATTCAGTACACACTTGGTATAANCTTGTGTTTGTGCTAAAGAAGAATTCAGCCATTGTTTTAGCCATTTTTCAGAAATGGACCTAAACCCTTCTGTTTCCAGAGATGTGGTAGTTAGTGAATGTTACATAGTTTGCAAATGACAAAGCCAATTTTATAATTTCCAGGATAAAAATTACAATCATATTCAATTATTTTACTATTTACATATTTATTTGCAAGTGATTTGCACATAGTAAGTGGGCTGTCAGCTTTATACAGTGGTANAAAGACATTGAANGCATTTCTTAAGAAGATAGCTAATATTCAGGCCCTTCTGCAATATCCCTTTCTTGAGTGTAGATAGACCTGTGCCTTGCTTATAACCACAAAATTGATGGGATGGACATGACTGTGTGCATGTGATTCTGTCTCCATTTTGCTTGCTGCTGTCTATGAGAAGGCAGTGATATCACAAGAGTCATATGGCAATGAACTTGGATGGCCTCTGTACTAGCCTTCAACATTCTCCCTCAGGCAGACAGCAAGAAGATGGGGCCCTGTGTCTGAACAACACAAGAGCTGATTTACAGCAATCTCTAAGTGAATTCACAAACGATTCCAGTCCAGGTTGAGCATTCAGAAGAAAACAGCCCTACATTCTTTCCTGCTGCCTTTCAAAGACATTTGATTCCCAGAAACTTTAGGTAATTAATGTTTGTTGGGTAGAGCCACTACATGGACAATAATTTCTTATTCGATAGAAAACTAATACATATCTTTGGTCTTGATTTGGCAAGAATCTAGCACTGAATTTAATTATTGTCAAGCAGAGTAATATTTGCCTAGCTAAAATTCAATAACTTTTTATGCAATACACAGACCTAAATTAAAAACTTTTTTGTTGTTGTTTTGTTTTTGTTTCTATTTTTGTTTTGGTTTTGGTTTTGAGACAAGATTTTTCTGTGTAACAGTCCTGGCTGTCTTGGAAGTCACTTTCTAGACCAGGCTGACCTAAAACTCACAGAAATCCACCTGCCTCTGCTTCCCATGTGCTGGAACTAAAAGCATGTACCACCACACCCAGCTGGAAAAACTTTTGATGCAGCAATGACAAAACAAAATATAATTATGTGACAGCAGTAAGAAAGAAGTAAAAGCTTATCATTGTATTCATAAGATTATAATGATTCCAGGGTAAGGCCCTTCCAGCACACACTCAACACCTCCTCAGAGTATGCCCAGCCTTCTGCAAACAGCCCACCCCTCCCACCCGTAACCCCCCTAAACCTGGTAATAACAGGAATAGAAGAAGAAGAATTACAGCTCAAAGGCCCAAAAATATTTTTAACAAAGTCATAGAAGAAAAATTTCCTAAACTTAAGAAGAACATGCCTATTAAGGTATAAGAAGCTTACAGAACACCAAATAGATTGGATCAGAAAAGAAAGTCCCCTTGCCACATAATAATCAAAACACTAAACATACAAAACAAAGAAAGAATATTAAATTGTGAAAGTGAAAAAAGGCCAAGTAATATGTAAAGGTAGACCTATTAGAATTAACCTCACATCTCAATGGAGACTCTAAAAGCCAGAAAGGCTTTCAATCACTTTAGATAGAGAAAACAAGATATTCTATGATAAAGTCAAATTTAAACAATATCTATCTCTAAATCCAGCCCTACAGAAGACAGAAGGAAAACTCCAACTGAAGGAGGTTAACTACACCTAACCTAATAAAAACACAAGAAATAAACAATCTCACACTAGCAAATGAAAGGAAGCCCACATTCACACTCATGCACACACACACACACACACACACACACACTCATCAACAACAACAAAGTAATGGGAATTGACAATCATTGGCTATTAATATCTCTCAATGTCAGTGGACTCAATTCCACAATAAAAAGACACAGACTCACAGAATGGATATGAAAAAAAGATCCATCTTTCTGCTACAACTAAAAACACACCTCAACATCAAAGATGTGTTTTATCTCAGAGGAAAGGGTTGGAAAAAATTTTCAAGTTAATGGACCTATGAAACAAGCTGTGTAACCATTCTAATAACTAACAAAATAAATTTCAAATCAAAATTGACCAAAGAGGCAGGGAAGAACACTTCATATTCATCAAAGGAAAAATCCACTAAGATGGACTTTCAATTCTTTATTTTTTTCAATTCTTTGTTTCAATTCTTGACATCTATGCCTCCAATGCAAGGGAAGCCACATGTGTAAAGGAAACACTACTAAAGTTTAAATCACACATTGATCCTCACACATTGATGGTGAGAGACTTCAATACCCTGCTCTCACCAATCTACAGGTCACCCAGACATAAACTAAATAAAGAAATAATGGAACTAATAGACATGATGACTGGAATGGACCTAACAGATATCTACAGAATGTTTCACCCAAACACAAAAGAATATACCTTCTTTTCAGCACCTCACAGAACTTTCTCCAAAACTGATCACATACTCAGTCACAAAGCAAGTCTCAACAGATACAAAAATAACTCCCTACATCCAATCAGACCTCGACAGATTAAAACTGGACTTCAATAGCAACAGAAACAACAGAAAGTCTACAAATACATGGAAACTGAACAACTCTCAACTGAATAACTGCTGGGTCAAGGCTGAAATAAAGAAAGAAACTAAAGACTTCCTACAATTCAATGAAAATGAATGCACTGTATACCGAAACGTATGGGACACAATGAAAGCAATGTTAAGAGGAAAGTTCATAGCACTAAGTGCCTACATAAATAAATTGGACATATTTAATATTAACAACTTAACAGCATACCTAAAAGCTCTAAAACAAAAACAATTAATCACACCCAAGAGGAGTAAACAGCCAGAAATAATCAAATTGAGGGCTGAAATCAATAAAATAGAAATGAAGAGAACAATACGAAGAACTGATGAAACAAAGAGTTGGTTCTTTGAGAAAATCAACAATATAGACAGACTCTTATCCAAACTAACTAAAACACAGAAAGAGTATCTCTAAACTAACAAAACCAGAAACAAAAAGAAAGACATAACAACAGACACAAAAGAAATCCCAAGAATCATTAGGTCATACTTTAAAAACCTATACTCCACAAAATTGGAAAGTCTAAAAGAAATGGATAATTTTCTAGATAGATACAACTTACCAAAATTAAATCAAGATCAGATTAACAAGTCAAATAAGCAGTCATTTAAACTCCCCCAACCAAAAAAAGCCCAGGGCCAGTTTTAGAACAGAATTCTGTAAGATTTTCAAAGAAGAGTTAATGCCAATACTCCTCAAATTATTCCACAAAAATATAAACTGAAGGGACATTGCCAAAATCCTTTTATGAAGCCATAGGCACCCTGATATACAAAGCACACAAGACTCAACAAAGAATGAGAATTTGCAGGACAATTTCTCTTCTTGAACACAAAGGCAAAAATAATCATCCAAATCCAAACACATCAAGAAGATCATCCACCATGATCAAGTAGGCTTCATCCCAGAGATACAGGGATGGTTCAACATAAAAAATCAGTCAATGTAATACACCATATAGACAAATTAAAAAAAATCATGATAATCTTATGAGGTGCTGAAAAGGCCTTTAACAAAATCTGACAAGCCTTCATGATGAAAGTCTTGGAGAGATTAAGGATACAAGGTACACACTTAAACATAATAAAGGCAATTTACAGCAACAGTGAACATCAAATTAAAGAGAAACTCAAAGCAATTCCACTAAAATTGGGGACAAGANAAAGTTGTCCACTCTCTCCATACCTATTCAAAATAGTAATTGAGTTTCTAGCAGGGGCAAGAAGACAACTGAAAAAGATCAAGGGGATACAAATTGGAAAGGAAGAAGTCAAAGTATCATTATTTGCAGATGCTATAATAGTATACATAAATTCCCAAATAGTATACATAAAACCCCAAAAATTCTACCAGGGAACTCCTATATATAAACACATTTAGTGAAATGACTGGACATAAGATTATCTCAAAAAAATCAGCCCTCCTATACACAAATAGCAAACTGACTGAGAAAAAAAATCAGGAAAATAATACCCTTCACAATAACCAGAAATAATANAAAATATCTTATGGCAACTCTAACCAAGCAAGGGAAAGACTTGTACAACAAAAATTCTTCAAGTCTTTGAAGAAAGAAGTTGAAGAAGATAGAAAGATCTCCCATGTTCATGGATTGGCAGGATTCACATAATAAAAATGGCCATCTTACCAAAAACAATCTACAGATTCCATGTAACACCCATCAAAATTCCAACACAATTTTTTACCACTGTGAAAGGACAGTATTCAATTTCATAAAGAAGAACAAAAAACTCAGGATGGCTGAAAGAATCCTGTATAATAAAAAAAACATGCAGTGATTTCACTTGATTTCAAGCTGAAAAACAGAGCTATGCTAATTAAATCTGTATGGAATTGGCATAAAAACAGACAGGTTGATCAACTGAATGGAGTTGAAGACCCCAAGGCAAATCCACACACCCATGGACACTGAATTTTTGATAAAGAAGCCAGAAATACACAATAAAAATGAGAAAGCATCTTCAACAAATGATGCTGATCTAACTGGATGTTGGCATGTAGAAGAATGTAAATTGATCCATATCTGTCACCCTGCACAAAACTCAAGTACATTGGAATCAAAGATCTTAACATCAAATCAGATACACTGAACCTAATAGAATAAAAAGTAGGGAATAGCCTTGAATGCATCGGTACAGGAGACAACGTCCTGAACAGAAGCTCAATAGCACAGGCACTAAGAACAATAGTCAATAAATGAAACCTCATCAAATTCAGAAGCTTCTGAAAGGCAAAGGACATCATCCATAGCTTAAAATAGCAGCATACAGATTGGGAAAAGATTTTCACTAACACCACATCTGACAGAGGGCTAATATCCAAAATATATAAAGAACTCAACAAACTAGACATCAACAAACTAAGTAATTCAATTAGAAAATGGAGTACAGATCTAAACAGAGAATTTTCAACAGAATAATCTCAAATGGCAGAAAAACATTCAGGGAGATGTTCAACATCCTTAGCCATTAGGGAAATGGAAATCAAAACAACACTGAAATTCCATCTTATACCTGTCAGGATGGCTAAGATCAATAACACAAGTGACAGCTCATGATGTGGAGCAAGGAAAACACTCCTCCATCTCTGGTGGGAGTGCAAACTAGTACATACAATATGATGGTTCGTTAATATGGTGGTTCTTCAGAAAATTGGGAATCAATCTACCTCAAGACCAAGCCATACTACTCTTGGACATACACCTAAGGGACACTCAAGCATACCACAAGGACACTTGCTCAACTGTGTTCACAACAGCTTTATTCGTAATAGCCAGAAACTGAAAAAAAAAACTTAGATGTCCCTCAACTGAAGAATGGATAAAGAAAATGTGATACATTTACACAATGGAGTATTGGTCAACTGCTAAAAGCAACGGCATCATGAAATTTGCATGTGAATGGATGGAACTAGGAAAAAAGATTNTGAGTGAGATAACCCAGACCCAGAAAGATAAATATGGTATGTACTCACTCGTAAGCCGATATTAGCTGTAAAATAAAGATCAATCATGCTACAATCCACAGACTCAGAGAGGCTAAGTAGCAAGGAGGGCTCAAAGAGGGAATCAAGGATCTCCCTGGGAAATAGAATAGATTTTCCAGGTGGACTGGGGACAGGTGGAATGGGTAAAGGAGGAATATGTGGGACAAGAGAGAAGGAGATAGAGAGTACTGGGAGAGACAATTGGATTGGGGACCATTTGAGGGGTGCTGTAGAAACCTAGCCCTGTCTCCTATTAATGGGGGATATGGAGCCGAACTGATCATCTTCACTAACCAGGCAAGGCTTCTATAGCNGCAGGACTGGAACATCAACCCAACCACAAAACCTTTGACCTACAGTCTTTCCTGCCTTCAAGAACGATTGCTGGGGCAATGGTGGTGCAGAACTTGTGGGAGTAACCACTTCATGACTGGTCCAACTTGAGACTCACACCACGAGAGGGAGCCCATAACTGACACTGCATGAATGGCCAGGAACCAGAGACAAGATAGCCTGGAGACCCAGGAGAGAGCCTAGCACCACTGGCAAAAGAAAGAAAAAAAAATATTCTGCTAAACTCATTAAACTCATAGATCATTGCCTAGTCCAGTTGTCATCAAAGAAGCATCATCTAGCAACTGATGAGAGTAGATTCAGAGACTCACAGCCAAATATTATGTGGAGCCAAGGGAACCCCCGCAGAAGAGGGGGAGGAAGGATTGTAGGAGCCAGATGGATTGAGGACATCAGGAGAACAAGGCCCACAGAATCAACTAAGTAGGGCTCAGAGGCTCACAGAAACTGGAGCCACAAACACAGACCCTGTGCAGAGGGTCTGCGCTAGGTCCTCTGCCTATACTTTATGGTTGTAGAGCTTGGTTCCTTTGGGACTACCAACAATTGGAGGGCGGGGGAGTGTCTCTGACTCTTTTGCCTGTACTTCGATCCCTTTCCCTCCTACTGGTTTGCCACATCCAGCCTTGATATGAGGGTTTGTACACAGTCTTATTGCTGTCTCTTATACACATCTAGATGTGTATAAGAGACAGCTTATGAGGTGAGATGGAGGAGTCATGGATCTGGGGGAGAGGAGAGATAGGAAGGAGGGTCTGGGAGGAGTGGAGGGATGGGAAACTTAGGTCTGTATGAGAGGAAAAGAAAAGTTAGAAAAGAAAGATTATAATAGTTTATATAAAAGGAACAATGACTCAGCCTCCAAAAATTAACAAAGCACTTTTCTATATGTGTGATGTGTGTGATATCATTATATCTCTTTCTGTTGGAATAAGTGCTATGAAGAATTCATCATTTTCATTCTTAATATGATTCAAAGATTTGTTTTTTACTACATTCTCCTCTTTAAGGACCATAAATTAGACTTCAGTGGACATTCACTTTATCCTTGTGTTATTCAGCCATTATAAAGAGTTTAGTCAAAGATTTTCAAAAGGTAATTAAGTATAAAAAATAGATAGGTGACTGGGAATATTCAAGGAAACTGCTGACTTATTCTTAAAACATGACTATACACAAAATGGAATTAAAAGAGAACTATTTCTATAATCACTATTTTGTCATTGACCAATACAATAGGTAATAAATAATCATTTTCTAGCATGAAATAAATTATCAAAATGTTTGATTTATAGACATGTATTTCTTGGTGCACTTATTCACATTAATCAAACATGGAATCAGAGCTGGAAGAAGGCTNAGCAGGTAAAATGATTGGCTGAACAAGCCTGATGATGTGAGTTGGAATCCCTAGAATTCACAAAAAATCCTGATCTTGTAGACAAATGTCTNGGAGACAATGACAGGAGAATTTCCAGAAGCAGGAGGACCAGCTAGGCCAGCTAGAACAGTGACAAAGAAATCCTGTCTCATACAAAGCAGGAAGACAAGGACCAATACCTGTACATTGTTCTCTGACTTTAGCACGCATGCTGTGGCACACACCCCTGTGCTCATACATAGGTAGAAGAATGCATTCACACACACACACACACACACACACACACACACACACACACACACACACACACACACACACACACACACACACACACACACACACAATCATTCAATTACTTCATCTTACAGATGAAGATATTGAAATATAACAGTGACTAATTCGAGGACAAGAAAGTAGACAGTGGAAGAAAGAACTAGAAATATATTTTCCTGAATTTAAGTTAACAAATGCAGGCATCTCCTGGCTTGAAAATTTGTTGACACTTAGTAACTCCAAGAATGACAAAGGCAGGCTTGCCAATTCACTGTCCCTGTCTAGTCTTAGACTATTTGGATACAGATAAGAGAAACCTTAGCTTCTTCATAAAGCATTATATTTACTGAAGACTACCAATGGTTAATAAAAGAAAACTAAAAATTCAAAGTTTTTTTAAGAGATATGATATTGATTCATTACCAAAGAAATAGTGAGACTCAAAAATTGTATTTGGGATTTAAAACATTTTTTCCATGCCTTGAAGAGTGTTAGGCAGTGCCTGGCAGTGATAGTACATGCCTTTCATCCCAGCACTCCAGGGGCAAGGCAGATGGCTCTGTGGGTTTGAGCCCAGCCTGGTCTATACAGTGAGTTTCAAGACAGACAGGGCTACATAGAGAAACCTGTCTCAAACAAACTAACTAATAATAGTAATACAAATATATAAAAATTTAGAAATAAGCATTAATCAATTCCTACTCACTGTTCCAACTACAATTAATCAAACCCAGGATATAATAAATATTGAATGCTGAAACAAAATAAAAAGCAAAAATGATTGTAAGTCACTAATAACAAATGAAAAGTCCAGAATTTATTTTTGTTTGTTACAAAGGATATTAAATGTATATTAAAGGATATAAATTAAATACTCTCTAAATGTTCTGTGTACTGTATTATAATGGAAAAGTAAGCAAACTATAGTAATTTTTATTAATTTGATAAAATTCAGACAAATATAGTCCAACTTAAATGTTTATTCATATGAAAAACTAAATATCTATACATTTTTGTATTTCATTCACTAAAGTATACATTTATTTTTATCTAGTTGGAAGCAAATGAGTAAGAGGCAACAGAAAATGAAAGATGAGTCTCTTTTTTCCTAGTGAAATTTTTAAAGTTCAAAAACAGTTGGGAACACTGAAAANTNTCATCTAACTATTACCTAAAACTCCACAGAATGACCTCNTGAAATAATGTGCTTTATAAACACACANTGGGGCAATGACTGATAATGGAAGGTTTTTAGTTGGATAACTCTCTGGCTTTTACCAACTTCAATTGTTTGGAGTGTGTGAATTTTGGAGGTCTCTATGGCCCTGCATGATTTTCATATTCAGTAAGCCTGTTGGTGTATGTGTACAGATAAATGCCATGTCTTGTACTGAGGATATGAACTGTGCAAAATTACTGTAGGAAGTTGTAAATGATGTATGAAATGATAAACCNTTGCCCACTGGCAGTACATGGCTAGAACAGAGATACTGATGGGCAGTCTCTTCCCTGTCACTTGTCATAGTGCTCATCTTATAAGAGGCATAGCATGTGAATAAAGCTGAGTGTCAAACATGCATACTAAACAACATATTTCACTGCTCCTTTTAAAGTTCTACCTCTTCCTTAAAGACTAGCTTTTGAAAGCCATAGTGTCCTGGGTATATGTACAGAACTTTTATGTTGATCATTCCAACTGCATATCTAAAAATATTAAATGCAGAATATTTACCTAATTCTTACAAATGTGCCTTCATATTTTCATTAAGCATTGTTAAGTTTCTAGGCTTGCCATCCAAAGTCATTCTGCCTGTGNCACATACACAGGCTTTGTTGATAAGCAGCATATAAGCATTTAAAAAAACATCTCCAGGCAGTGTGATCTTGATTGAACACTTTGATGTTTGAAAGACACTAGCTCTCACCCATGATGGATAGACACAGAGAGTAGAAGCAAGAGCACCATTCTCCAAAACCAATTTTGATCTATAATTGTTGCTGTGTCTTCTCACTCTAATTTATTTACCAATTCTCAACTCATGTATTTGATCAAACAGTAATGTTAAATGAGCTTACATCTTTGCAATGTCATCTTGTAACAAAATATTCTACAACCAGGGGAAATAAATGTGAAGAAAAAGTCATTGTAGAGATGAGTTCCTTGAGTTTCTGTTCTTACATGTAGACTTGATGTACACCACTACATTCTAAAGACCGAGGGAAGCATGAAATCTTTTTCTGAGGGAAATAATATCACATTGCCACCAAAATTGAAGAAATGATCAACAAATACACAGAATTCTCGATTGCAAATNTTGAAAAGAAAAAATAAAAAAAAAGAAACCACCAACAACCATAAGCAAAATATCTTGGGAGGGATAATGGGGTGGGGTGGTGAAATGGAAATTTTGAACTGTTCTGTGATATTTTGATTATATTCTGATAAATAAAGTTTGCATGGAGTCAGAGGGCAGAGCTAACCACTAGCTGACTATAGGGGTTTGGAGGACTGTAGACAGAGAGGAAACAGGAAGTGATAAGGTGGGACTCAGAAAGAATCTCAGCCCTTTTTGGGTGGAGGAACGCAAGAGGTAGGAAGCAACCGGCAGCTGCTCCTGGTTCTCTGATCTTTCAGGTTCTTACCCCAATATTTGACTCCAGATGTTTTATTGATAAAGATTAATTAGAGTAACGCTTCAGTGAACTGTAATAGAACTGCTATAAATTCATTGAGAAGCTCTCTGCTATACAATCTGAGGGCAATCTTCATACTTCATTTGGTTTTATCACCTGTGGCTTAACCAGATTCTTTTAGTGATTATCAAATAAAAATTCTCTTGATTCTTACAATAGGAGAGCAAACTAACCATTATTAAAAGGTACTAGAAAATTA
>LZPO01056489.1:9366-22372 GCA_001675575.1 Neotoma lepida
TTGGTGAGTGGTGGCTTGCTCCTAATTCCTCTGATCTCTGTCAGATTTTCACCCTTATTTCTTGTTCCACGTGTTTATTAATAATACTGGTTAGAAGTTCTTCTTACAGAGATATATGTATTTTATTATTCTGATTCACCAATTATGGACAGCAATGGACTTCGTAACTCTGTATATAAAACTTTTGACAGTTTGTAGAAAAATAAGGGCAACAATGATGTTCTGTTGCTCTTAGTATCTCTGGATAAATTGACAAAGGCTAGGAATGAGCTCTGTGATAAAATTAACCAACTTCTAGCATGGAAGGTGGACAACAATGAACTTAGTAAAAAAATTGACCTTCTCCAGATGTACATAAGCAGTCTAAAGGTTTCTTAGTCTGTCCTGGAAGAAAATCTTCTCTAGACAGAAGCCTTTGCCACAGAGCTCAAGTTGCAGAAAAGCAAACTGAAGCCCTCAATATAAAGTTAGCTAAACTATAGCAAAAATTCAATTCCCAGTCTCAGAGGGTGTTGGTGGTTAAAGTCAGGGCAGTGATTGGTAAAGAAAGGGATCCTGTATCTTAGGATGAGGATGTGTGGGAAGACCCTACTAAAGCTGAGAACTTTGGACTCTTAGATTCTCAACGGCTTATTTAACTGAGGAAGTTGTCTCTCTACCCTCAGTCCCAACCCCTTGAAATGTTGCATTTTTTACCTCTGACTGAGGAAATTAATCATTTTTTGTCTGCTAAACCAGAGCAATTTTCTCCGAAGGAAATGCTAGGCAAGAAAATACTGATGTCCCTCAGAACCCTCTAATAGTTGCCTCTAGACTTATACCAGACTTAAGGTAAAACAGGCTCCTAGAAGAGAGGTAGAAAGTATAGTCATTGAGGAGGTATGCTACACTACCAAAGAGCTTAATAAGTCAGCTAATTCATTCAAGCAGAAGTCTGAGGAATATGTGTTGGAACAGATTTTAAGAGTGTGGGATAATGGTGGAGGGAATATAAAAATGGATCAGGCTGAGTTTATTGATATATGTCCTCTGAATGGAGATTCTAGGTTTAATATGGAAGTTTGCACAGTTAAAAAACAGTGTCAAAAGTTTTTTTGAATAGTTAGTTGGCTGAAGCATTTGTCACAAAATGGTCTACTGAAAAGGAGTTGGAAATGCTTGATATCCATTGGCTTAGTGTTGTTGAAGGAATTTTAAGGCTACAGTGGATACACTGTGTAAATCCTAATCCTCCACAATAAGAAGACCCAGAAGACATGGCCTTCATGAATCCTATAAGATGAAAAAAGGTGAGAGGGGCACCAGCACCTTTGAAAAGTTTTGTTGTTGCCCTTTTCCTTGTGCCGGACCATAGGGTTGAAGATGCTGGTGATCAATTGGATGAATTAAAACAAGGGTTTAATTGTGTCCTGAGGTAGCAGGGGCCAGTTGGCAGCATTGAATCGCCAACAAGAACGATGATCATAATTATCATAATGGGCAACATAGACAAAACAATGTTCATAATGGCCTAACCAGGAATGGTCAGCACAAGGTGAATTTTATAGTGGCATGACTCCTTTGGTACTGGCTAATCATTCATGGTGTTTCCAGGCATGAAATTAATGGGAATGTCTTTCTAAAAATGTGTTGCTCTGATTGGTTGATAAATAAAGCTGTTTGGCCAATGATGGGGCAGAATAAGGTTAGGCGGGACATTCGAACCAGGGGGAGAGAGGAAAAAAGCAGAGCTGGGCAGACGCCATTCTGCCATCTGGAAAACAACATGTAACGGCACACAGGTAAAGCCACGTGGAACACGTGGCGACATAGATTTATAAAATGGGTTAATTTAAGATGTAAGAGCTAGCTAGGGAGAAGCCTGTCATGGCCATAGTTTAAAAATGATGTAAGCCTCTGTGTGTTTACTTGGCTCTAAGGGGCCATTGTGGTGATTATATTATGTCCCCCAAAATATTGTGTACCCTAATAAAACTTATTTGGTGTCAGAGAACAGAACAGCCACTAGATTAAACATAGAGGTTAGGCAGTGGTAGCACATGCCTTTAATCCTAGCATTCCTGAGGCAGAGATCCATCCAGATCTCTGTGAGTTCAAGGCCACACTGGAAACAGCCAGGCATGGTGACACACACCTTTAATTCCAGTGGCACACACCTTTAATTCCAGCACCTGAGATCTCATGTCTTTGCTTGAGAAAGACATATGCCTTTAATCCCAGAAAGTAGTGGCAGGAAGCAGAAAGGTATATAAGGCTGTCTCTTATACACATCTAGATGTGTATAAGAGACAGTCATTTGGGTGAAGACTCAAAAGCCTGCAGTCTGAGGAAACAAGATCAGCTGAGGAGTTGGCAAGGTGAGGTTGGCTGTGGCTTGTTCTGTCTCTCTGATCATTCAGAATTTACCTCAATACTTGGCCTGGTGTTTTCAATTAATAAGACTGTTTAAGATTCGCTCTACAGGCCATGGGAGGCGGGCAGGACTGGACAAATTTTCATCTACATGAAATAGATAAGAAGCATACTGTATTTCTGTTTGATCTGTGTAAGCAGAAAAATTCTCAAACAAATGAAAGAAAGCCTGCATTGGATCATGGCAAAAGACAATCTTGGCCAGTGAATCAGTTTCCAGATTGAGCCAGTTTGCAGACCCAAATCCAATTGAATGAAAGAGGGTGGTTAGGTACCCCTGAGGAAGGATCCTGATAAGACACCTAAAAATTTTACACTTAGCCTTTCTCCAGTTCTTCCCCAGAAGGACCTACAACCTTTCACAAGGGTAACTGTACACTGGGGGATAGCAAACAATCAGACTGTCAAGGATCTGTTAAATACTGGTTCTGAATTGATGCCAATTCCAGGAAATCCCAAGAAACATTGTGGCCCTCAAGTTAAGGTAGGGGCTTATGGAGGTCAATGATTAATGGAGTTTTGGCTGGTGTTCAACTTACAGAAGGTCCAGTAGGACCCCAAACTCATCCTGTTGTTATTTCTCCAGTTCCAGAATGTATAATAGGGATAGATAAACTTAGAAGTTGATAGAATTCTCACATTGGTTTCCTGAACTGTGGGGTGAGGAATATTATGGTTGGAAAAGTTAAATGGAAGCCTTTAGAGTTGCCTTTGCCAAAAAAGAAATAGTAAATCAAAAACAGTATTATATCCCTGGAGGAATTGCAGAAATTAATGCCTCCATCAATGACTGGAAAGATTAAGGGGTGGTGGTTCCTACCATATCTCCTTTTATGTCTCCTATCTGGTCAGTGCAGAAGACAGATGGATCATGGAGAATGACAATTGACTATCGAAAACTCAATCAGGTAATAACTCTGATTGCAGCTGCTATAATAGGTGTAGTGTCCTTACTTCAGGAGATTAACATATCTCCTGGTACATGTATGCAGCTATTGATTTAGTAAATGCCTTTCTCTCAATATCTGTCCATAAGGTCCACCAGAAGCAATTTGCTTTCAGTTGGCAAGGCCAGCAGGATACCTTTACTGTTTTGCCTCAAGGACCTAGTAACTCTCTTGCCCTGTGTCATAATATAGTTAGAAGGGACCTTGATCATCTTTCTCCCCCACAAAAACTACTGGTGCACTATATTGACAACATTATGCTGATTGGTCCAAGTAAGCAAGATGTAGGAACCACTTTGAATTCATCGGTAACACATACGCGTGTCAGAGGATGGGAAATAAATACAACCAAAATTCAAGGACCTTCTACCTCAGTGAAATTCTTAGGAGTTCAGTGCTGTGGGGAATGCAAAGATATTCCTTCTAAGGTGAAGGATAAGTTATTGCACACAGCCCCTCCTACTACTAATAAAGAAGCATAACATTTAGTGCGTCTATTTGGATTTTGAAGACAATGCATTCCCCACTTGGGTGTGTTACACTGGCCTACATACCAAGTGAATCAGAAGGCTGCTAGCTTTATATGGGGCCTGGCACAGGAGAAGGATCTTCGACAGATCCAGGCTGCTGTGCAGGATGCTTTACCACTTGGACCATATGATCCAACAGACCCTACAGTACTTGAGGTGTCAGTGGCAGATAGGAATGCTGTTTGGAGCCTTTGGCAGACCTCTATAGGTGAATCACAGAAGAGACCGTTAGGATTTTAGAGCAAGGCTGTTTCATCATCTGCAAAGAACTATTCTTCCTTTGAAAGACAGCTCTTGTCCTGATATTGTGCCATAGAGGAAACTGAATGTTTGACAATGGGCCACCATGTTATCATGTGACCTGAACTGCCCATCATGAGCTGGTTGTTATAAGACCTACCAAGTCATAAAGAAGGACAAAGACCAGCACAGCACTAATCTGTGGAAGTGGTATATGATAAATTTTAAATCCCTGGTTGCTGGGTTCCCACTGCTGCTGATATAATAAGGCAATCAAACTGAATTAATAAATCCAGGTTTAATGACCAAAGCAATCCTGGGTGACCTTTGGAAAGGCAAGGGAAAAGTTACAGGGGAAGAGTCACAAAGGAAGGGCCACATGGCAAATATGGCTACCAGGCCTTAAGTACTCAGGAGGTGTGGTCTGGAGCAGCCCCAGGGAGGGACTGGCTTTTGGTGGGCTTCGAGGGGGTGTGGGTCTGGAATGGGAGGGCAATTATAGGGGAGGGCCTGCTATTTGGCAGGCTTTGAGGGGGTGGATTTGGGGAGAGAGAGATAGAGGAGGGGAATTAAGGTGGAGCTTCCACCAGAACAGTATATACAAGATCAGGCCCGAGCAGGTCCTGAAGGCACTAGCAAGCTACATAAAGAAGTTGCCCAAATGCCTTTGGTTTCTACTCCTATTACAATGTTTCTGCTGCCAAGCATTCACCTATAGCCTCATAGTGTGTTCCATATGATCAGTTGACTGAGGAAGAGAAGACTGGTTTACTGATGGTTCTGCACATTGTACAGGCACCTCCCAGAAGTAGACAGCTGCAGCATCATAACTCCTTTCTGGGACAACTCTGAACAATACTGGCAAAGGAAAATCTTAGTGGGCAGAACTTCAGGCAGTAAACATGGTCAAACAGTTGGTTTGGAAGGAGAGATGGCCAGATATAATTGTTCACTGATTCAATGGACTGGCTGGATAATCAGGGACTTAGAGCATTATTAGAAAATGGCTAAGAAAGACTTTTGGGGAAGAAGTATGTGGATAAATCTCTCAAAATGGGCAAAAGACATGAAGATACTGTGTGCCATAGAAATGGTCACCAAAAGGTGATTTCAGCCAAGGAGGAGGAGTTCAGTAATCAAGTAGATAGGATGACCTGTTCTGTGGACAGTCAACCTCTTTCCTCAATCATTCCTGCCAGCCATTCCTGCCATTGTCCATGGCTGAAGAGATGGCTTAGTGGTTAAGACTACTGGCTGCTCTTCCAAGACACACAGGTTCAATTCCCAGAACCAAATGGTATCCACATGAGGCTTGAAGAACAGCAGATATGGACACCTTAAGAACTGGAGGAAGTCTCTCTTAGGGTAAGAGAACTCCAGGGTTGGAAGGGTCCTGGGAAACTTCCCATCTCAGGAGCAATGGTATATGCAGTTATTAAAATGCCTGTTAAAAGGAAATGGAGTGAAGGTGAAGGGAAAACAGCTTACAGAGATTTTTGTACTAATTAAATGACATTGCCATTGGTTTCAGGCAACTCCTCAGGTCCAATTAAAACTGAAAAGTATGGAAGTATGGAAGCAAATGATGAGAGCTTTGAGGAGATCCCATCAGAATGGAGAGCTCATATCATTAAAAATTTGGTCTTTGTATAATTTAATTTCAAATGCTCTGGAGCTGTTGCAGAGTGAGGAGTCACTTAAAAGCTGGATCTGTAATAGAACAGGAAAGTAAAAGAAAACACATTCAATAAAAATAAAAGAAAGAAAAGGCTCTTTCCATTATAAAAATCCAGGATAGCTGAAACTCAGAGCTCTCCCCACCTGTCAGCTCTTTCACAGATCTGCAGTCATCACAGAGCTGAGGCATCTGAATTACAAAGAATGATGGGTAGGGGGGTGAGGGGGGTTTACTGCTACAGCAGTGGAGAGCTTAGAGTTTTGTTGTTTGTTTAAATTTTTCCTGCTTTTGTCTTCAGAGAAGGAATAACTCAATATTAAAGGTTCTTTTGTGGGAAATGCTTTTTTATTTTTCCCTAATAGTGGGGATAATTCATTATTAACGATCCCTTCATGGGAGAAAGAAAAAATTTAAACAAGCCAACTTCTAGTAAAAAAACAATTGTGGTCAGAGTCAATGCTGTTTAAATTTCCAGAGAGATCAGTCATTCATTGCATAAAGGATCTTCTCTTCTCTTGATTGTCTGATTAATGTTTAAAGGAATGTTTAATTTTCACAGTAAAGGAACTAAAAGAACAAAATTCATGATTTTTAAACTATATATTGGGTATGCTGCTGTTTATCATTACTAAAAGTTTGGCTCTGCTCTTTAAGTCGCTTTCTAGAAATTCTTGGTTAAATTCTATAAAAATGTAACACCTGAAACAAAATGGGTTGTTAGGTTATTAGATAGTGTGGTAACTAAGGTAAAAGCTCAGGGGAAGTGATCTCTTGATGATAGACAGCTTACAAAAGTTTTTTTGCTGAATGGAATACAGGTTGATTGATCCACGCTGTTGATGGTTGACAAGTTGCATTAATATGTTACTTGGGATCTATAAAAAGGAGATCCTCCTTTTAAAATTAAATAGAAATGCTCCATAATGTTGCCTAAAGTTGCCTCTTAAAATCCTGTAGAGTTTTTTTTTAATGCTTCTATTGATGGCTTATATGAAAAGGACTATATAATAAATGCTGATGGTAAAGTTGGTCAATTGTTATTATTATTATTATTATTAAAATACTCCCATATTTTAAGGATAAAACAGCTCCAATTGTAGGACAGGAGGTTTTAAAAGTATTAAAAAGAGTATTTTGACAAATTGTTATTAATGATAAGAGGCCAAAGCTACAAGTAAATGACATTCAAATTTCAGACCTACTAGACACTAAAGCTGATGTATATGTAATTTTTCAAAACTCTTAAAATCCTAATTGGCCTTTACAAAAAGTCCCCACTCAATTTGTAGGCATTGGAATCCTATGGCAAGTAAAACAGAATATAGAATTGATTAAGTGTATAAGGCCTAATGGACAAACAAAAAATGCTAAATATTCCGATGTTATGTCAATATTTTTTAAATCAACCACTATAACACGAATTTTAAGAGATCTTATAAAATAAAAAACTTGGACCCAGATATTGGGGTGAATGCTGAAAGATCAGAGAGAAGCAGAACAAGACACAGCTAACCTCACCTCACCAACTTCTCAGCCGATCCTGTTTCCTAAAACTGGAAGCCTCTGAGTCTTCATCCAAATGGATCTCAGCTGAACTGCTGCTAAAAGTCTAAAAGCTTAAAAGCTTCTAGTTTCTGGTCCTCATGCCTTATATATCTTTCTGCTTCCTGCCATCACTTCCTGGGATTAAAAGTGTGTGTCCTTCCCAAGCAAAGACACAGGATCTCAAGTGTTGGGATTAAAGGTGTGTGCCACCATGCCTGGCTCTATTTCTAGTGTGGCCTTGAAGTCACAGATATCCAGATGGATCTCTGCCTCCCAACTGATAGGATTAAAGGTGTATGTGCCACCTTTTCCTGGCCTCCATGTCTACCTAGTGGCTGTTCTGCTCTCTGATCCCAGATAAGTTTATTAGGGTGCACAATATATTGGGGGACACAATATCACCACAAACCACTGGAGTATATTTTATTGGCTGATTCTGATACAGATATCTTAGAAAAAATGTTTAGTGTGGTACAGAAAATTTTACCATGTTGAGGATTATAAATTTCTCCTGAAAAAGTACAAAGATGAGATTCTCTTAGTTATTTAGGTTATAATTTAAGTAAACAGAGAATTCAGCTGCAAAAGGTACAGACGAGGAGAGATCAGTTGCACACTTTTAATGGTTTTCAAAATTATTGGGTGATATTAGTTGTCTGTGTCATAGACAAGAATTAACTAATTTGTTTCAAATTTTGGAAGGTAACTCAGATTTCAACAGTCCTAGACAATTAACAGTTGAGGCTAAAAGGGAATTAGCTCAAGTAGAACAAAAGCTGCAAAATGCCTATGTGGATCAATTAGATCTCACAAAGAAGTATATTTTAGTAATTTTAACTTCCATTCATTCCTTTACTGGACTTATTATGCAAAGGGAAGATAATATTTTAGAATGGATATTTTTAGCTCACAGAGTAAATAGTTAAAGACCTATATAGGAAAGTTTTCTGAATTAATCATAAAGGGAAGAATAAGACTTCATCAATTGTCAGGAATGGATCCAGCTCAGATTGTAGTACCCTATACTAATGCTGAAATTGGGCAAATATGGGCAATCAAATGTGGACAGAGAGCTAGTGGTAATTTCTTAGGAAAAATTAACAATTATCCAAAAAGTAAGAAACTGCAAGTTATAAAAAGAACTAAGTGGATTCTTCCCTGCATAGTGAAGAGAGCACCCATTCCTGGGGCTCTTACATTCTATACTGGTGCCAATAAATTAGGAATGGCTGATTATAAAAGCAGGGAACGTCAGTAAGGTTGTTCAAAGCCCATATGATTCGGTTCAGAAATCAGAGTTGTATGCCATTCTCATGGTTTTATTAGACTTTAATGAATCTCTTATATTATTACTGATTCTCAATATGCAGAAAGGGTTGTAATGCATATAGAAACTGCTGAACTTATTTCTGATAATTCAGAATTAACTTTATTATTTGTACAACTACAACAGGCAATCCAAGAAAGAAATTTCCCACTTTATATTACCCATATTTGATCTCATACTGGGTTGCCTGGACCTTTAGCAAAGAGAAATGAGATTGGTCAATTATTGTTAGGAAATGTATTGGAAGGCCCAGAATTTGACTAGAAACACCATAGTTCCCATGGTCTTCCAGTAGTTCTCAACCTCCTTAACACTGAGAGCCTTTAACACAGTCCTCATGTTGTGGACAAAAATAAAATTACTTTTGTTGCTACTGTTAATATTCTGATCCTGCCATTTGGTGCCACCCTATGCCCTGACATAGAAGTCTATTTTTTAAGAGAAAACCCCACCCCTTCCTCTCTCTTCTCTCTTCTGCTTTCCTCCCACGAGGTGCACACCTCTCAAACCCCTCGCCTTCCCCTCTCTCTCTATCCCTCTCTCTTTCCCTCTCTCTCTCTCTAGCTTCCTCTTTCTGTCTTTCTGCCTCTTTTTCTCTCTATTATAATAAACCATTTCCACATGGATGCAGCATCTGGGTTGTGCATCTCCATCCAGCACCTCGCCACCATGCCCACATGGATTGGGCCACCCACCAGCCTGCTGCTGCATCTGGGAGTCCAGCTGCATATAATTCCTAACATAACAGTTACTTCATAACTGTAATTTTGCTACTGTTATGAATCATAATATAAATATCTGTGTTTTCCCATGGTCTTAGGTTTGACTCCCATAACAAGGTCACAACCCATAGGTGAAGAATTGCTGGTCTAAGAATTAGAGGCCCTTTGCCTAATAGTTCTCGTGGTTTGTGCTGTGCTGTAAAGGGCAGCTGGGTGTGTGTGGACTCTTCGGATCCAGTGTTACTCACCTTTTGGACTTGGGGATTGTATTAGTAACTTTTTTCATTGCTGTGACAAATACTAATAAAAGCAAATTAAGAAAAGAAAGGTTTATTTTAGTTCACAGTTTGGGAGGATATAGCCCACTGCAGTGGGGAAAGCATGCGACAGGAGTGTGAGACAACTGGCCACATTGTATCCACAGACAGGAAGCAGAGAGGGATGGATGCAGGTGCTCAGCTCACTTTCTCTTTTTATTCAATCTATGACCTTCTTAGGAATAGAACCACCCATATTTAGTGTACATCTCACCTTCCCCATTAAGTCTCTTTGGAAACACCCTCACACACATTCCTTAAAGTGTCTCTCCAAGGTGATTGCAAGTCCAATCAAGTTGACAAAGAAGATGAACCATCACGGGAGTTTTGAAATAATGAACCCAGACAACAAGTGTATCGAAACTGATGACTCATGTTTACCATGAACATTTAAAAAATACTTTTGTTGGCTTCAAGCAGTTTGCAATCAAACTTTCAGGATTAGAATGAAAAAGAAAAAACTATTATGTGCTTCTCTCAGCTTAAAAATTAATAAAAAGTTAGTTATTCTGGCAATATATAGAAATGGGCTTATAACTGACTTAAGAGAGATGTGTTAGTCCATTTTGTGTTGCTATAATATAAGTGACCTGGGTCACTTATACAGGAAACACTGTGTGGCTCATAAAGAGGTTTGTTTGACTTACAGTCCTGTGACTGGAAGGTCCAACAGACTGGCAAGAGAGTCATGGCTTCATCACAGCAAAGCAAGGAAACAGGAAGAGAACTTGTCTTCAGTCTTAGTCACTTTTCTGTTGCCATGATAACACACCATGACCAAGGCAACTTATAGAAGGAAGGGTTTATTTTCGGCTTCTGGTTCCAGAAAGAAATCCATCACAGTACATATGTAATCACTTGGTACAAGAGCAGGAACAGTTGAGACCTCAACATCTCAAACTGCAAGCAGGAAGCAGAAAGAGGAACTCAAAATGGCATGGGTCTTTTGAAACCTCAAAATCTTTCCCCAATGATATACTTCCTCCAGCAAGGCCACACCTAAGCCTCCCAAACAGCTACCAGTTAAGACTTATGGGGACAGCTCAATTCAAACTCCCATATCATGTGCAGAAAGGACTGAGGCATTGGGTAGTCTTGTTTTCTAGCCTGCTCTCCTGGGAACTTACAGAGACAGGAGACTTGGCTCATTTATGAAAGATAGTACTAATTCATTTATGATGGTGGACCCTCATAACTATCTCCCACTAGGCCCCCATCTCTTAAAGTTCTTCCACCACAACATTGCCACCTTATGGTCCAAGTTTCCAAAACATGAACCTGATTGACAGACCACATTCAAACCACAGCAAAAAAGATTTTAAAAAGCTGTTTTCTATATACTTCTTAATTATTTTATGTCATTTTTGCATAGGTATTATGTCTTTCACAATTATGTTTAAGTATTTGGCTTGTCTTTTCAGTCTCTTGAATGTCTGACTGTGTGTCTGTCAGTCTGTCTTGACACAACTGTGATCCCAACAGCACATGTCTCATATAGCTCAGGCAGATCTTGATCTCTCTGTGTGGCAAAGGATGATGACTTTGAGCTGCTGATCCGCCTGTCTCTATCTGCCATGTGTTGAGACTACAGGCACATGTGACCATGCTTGCTTTAACAATGGCTGTTGGCAAAGTAGAAATTTTTAAACTTTAATGAAATCCAGCCTATCAGGATTGTTCCTTTTGTGGTTGTCCTTTGGTGTCATTACTAAAGAATTATCAACAAACTCAAGATCATCTAAATTTTCTCCTATGTTATCATTTAGGAGTTTCACAATTTTGCATTTTATGCTGAGGTATATGGTCAATCCTGAGTTAATTTTTGTGAGGGTCATAAGGCCTAGGTTCAGGGTCACTTGTGTGTGTATGTGAGCATGTGTATCTATGTGTATTACCTTTCTCAAACTACCCTTTCCTTTTGTCAAATATCAGTTGAATATATTTATGTGGGTATATTTTTAGACACTCTTCTGTATGCACTGACCAATCTGTATGGTTATTCCCCCACCAAAATTACACTATTTTTTCCTTCTGGTTTTCAGATTCTTCACTTTTTACATATTTCATTTCTTTAGGTTAGCATATAGAAAGACAGATGTGGCTTTCATTGTGACATTTTCATAATATGGTCATTATACCTTATTCATTCCCCTCCCTTTCTATCCCCTCCCACCTGGTTCCCTTTCTTCCCTTGGCAAGTTCTACCTTTCATTTTCTGCATTTACTCCATCACTTTCTCTATTTTCAATCTCCTTTAAGATCTTGTACCCCCTTTTCATAATCCCCTTTTTAGTTTCATGACCAAAACACACAGACATAAATATACCAATTATTTATATAAGTAAGTAATTTTAGAATCTATGTTTTTTAAATTATGATTCCCTTATTTCATTTTATATGATGATTTCAATATTAATTTGCTGCAATGGTTATAATTTTATTTTTTCTTGTGGTTGCATGAAATTACATTATGTATGTGTACCACATTCCTTTATCCATTTACATGTTGATGGACATCTTAGTTGGTCCTGTTTCCTAGCTATTGATGATAGTGCAGCAGTAAGTACAGTATGTGTATCAACATAGAGTCATTTGGGTACTTATCCAAGTATGGCATGTCTGGGTCATAGGTTTTCCATTTTTAGGTTTTTTGTTTGTTTGTTTTTGAGGAAACTTCATTCTGATTTCCACAGTAGGCACTCTACCCAAGGTTACATTTCCACAAGCAATGGATAAAAGCCCGTTTGTTTCCACATCCTTTTAATTTGCATTTCCCTAATGACAATGGATGTTGTACACTTTTCAAATGTATAAAGTCTTTTCTGAATTCTTCTGACAATTATCTGTTCATTGCACCAAGCCGTTGATTGATTGGATGAGCTGAATTTTTGATGTTTGAGTTTTTCAGTTTTTCTTACATCCTGGCTATTCATCCCATGTGTAATATGCAATGGTGAAGATTTTTCCCATTCTGTTAGCTGTCTCATCATTATAGTGACTGTTTTCTTTGCTTGACAGGAGCTTTTTAATTTCATGTAATCCCATGTCAGTTCTTGTAATTATTTCCTGTGTTAGTGTACTCCCTTACTATTTAATTTTAAGGATTTAAATGGTTTTCTGTTTTGCTTTATTTTGCTTTTTGTTTTTTTTGTTTGTTTGTTTGTTTGTTGAGACAAGGTTTCTCTGTGTAGCTTTTCAAGCCTGTCCTGGAACTCACTCTGTAGACTGGCCTTGACTTCACAGAGATCCACCTGCCTCTGCCTTCTGAGTGCTGGGATTAAAGGCATT
>LZPO01056492.1:0-10095 GCA_001675575.1 Neotoma lepida
TATTGTGTCCTCCAATATACTGTGTCGTATAGAAATTCATCTACAACTATGTGCTTATATTTTGTATAATGTAAAGACTTCATATAATAATCACTTTTGTGTTTCAAATTTCTATTTTTCTGATGTTTAGTGTGATTTTTTGTTCTGAATATAAATAAATAATTGTAAATATAATTTAATACCATGTCTTTGAAGAAACTCGGCTTTTCTCTACTGTGATCAGTGATTCAGTTGGTTTGAAGTGTCTTCATTTGGCCATAATCATTTTTTTTATGTCATTCAATTTTAGTCAACCAAATGTTTAGTTCAGTGTTTACCTCTGCATGCTAAAATATTCAGATTCTCCCATTTTTATTTTATTTCTCTTGATTTATATAATCTGATTGCCACCACATGGAGAGGAATGAAGCTGTGGATGTGTTTTATTTCCTCTCTACCCCCTTTTAAATTTCTCTAAATCACATGACTCACATTTTCAGTTCTTTGAATGAACTACTTTGCTAAGTTTGTGCTTTGTTTTAGTTTTTGCAATTAAATAAATTATTCCAAGTTAAATTTTTTGCTAAAATTTTATCCATGATTATTTGTTGGTTTTAGTTTAGAGCTCTGCAGTGATTGTTTTCTCAAAAAAAGGACTCATGTAAACAGAATTCCACAATGTATAGCATTCTCAGAACTATTTATAATCCTTGTTCTGGATTTAAATTGAAGCTAAAAATTAGAGTGTATATGTATGTATCATATATATATATATGTGTGTGTGTGTGTGTGTATGTGTGTGTGTATGTATGTGTGTCTGTGTGTACATTATATACATGTATGACTCTGGTCATACTTTTTCTGTTACTTTTTTAATTCTTAAAAAATTAATGTAGTTCTTTGACAATTTCATAAACGTATTGATGTATTCTAGTCTTTCTCTCCCTTTACCCTCTCTTATCTCCCTCACACTCCTATCAGACCCCTCTACTCCCTTCCTGTCTCTTTCCATATTCATGACTTTTGTTTTGGTTTTGTGAGCCAATTCGTTTAACCGGGGCCATCTGTGTGACTTTCCACTAGATCTTGATATCATTACCAGAAAGTAATGACTTCCCCTCTTTTACCTGAATCTATCAGGTAAAGAGTTAGGGCTCCCTGGGCTCCTTTTCCATCCATGTCTGGCTGTTATGAGCAGACCCAGTGCAGTCCTTTTTATTTTTTAAGAGTTTATAATTACAATAGCTTTGTCTTGCCCAGTGGATTGTAATGTGTTGAGTAATGCCCATTGCAACTCTTTCCTTTATTTTCTTTTAACTCTCTCTTCCACAGGATTCCCCAAGCCTTAGAGGGGATAAAATGTATGTCTTGTAGGGCTGAGCAATTAAACATCACTTATTCTCAGGACTTTGTGCAGTCATTGGTCCCTGCATTCATTACAGTGCACTGGAAGGAGTAGTTTCTCTGATTAAGGCTGAGTGATAACTGTCTGTCTATGGGTGTAAACATTAATTTGGAGCATGCTTTGATGCTATATCAGCTTTCCTATTTTAGTACTCTTACAAGTCTTGTGCTGAATGTTACTTGGTACAAAAGTCCAAGATATCAGGCAACTTGAAACATTTGCATCACTGGTCAAATATTTCTTTCTTTATAGGTAAAATCCAGTATGCACTTTCAACGTACAGATGGTCTATTTTTCATTCCAGGGAAATTTTATTGAACTTTAAAATATGCATGCTGTCATACTCAATGAGCTTTCTTTTTGAAGGGACTTTATGCCTATGTCTGAACTCTATTTCATGTGTGATACATAACATTTTTTATTTTAATACTTTGTATGTATAAAAAAACCTACTTAAATGTGTCTTTCACAGCATCCTTTTTTCTTTTTCTTTTTTAATCTTTAATTTTATTTTCTTCTTTCTTCCAATTTTTTTCTATATCTATAATAATTTTTGCTTGACGTTTTCCTTGACTTCTTTTTAAACCTCAGTTTCATTTCCTTCTGTCACCTGGCTGTCACATCCTAGTATGATCTTTTAAAAGTATAAGTGTTTCATAAAAATTCTGAAACAATATGGTAGAATGTTTTGTTGCAATTTTCTTCTGTTTTATGGAACCATTTCTTTTCTGGTGGGTTTTCAGCATATACGATAAAGCCTGCTTCTTCTTTATGTATATTTTTCTTGGTGCATGGGTTCTTTGTATATTTGATTTTTCTTCCCTTTACTCAAATGTGTTAAGCCCTCCTGCATAGGTATTTATGAGAAAAACACTACCATGATAGCAAGGGTAGGAGACAGGCAGGTAACCTTTCCAATCAAGATCTCTTTTCTGTTGTTTTGATGACAGCCCTGTTCACACATGATACCTCTGCCAGCCTTATCTTCTTGTTTTTTTTTTTTTCAAACTGAACTTCCTTTAGAAAATTTTCTCTCCTAGTGCCTTATTTCACTGGGATGCTTTACTGATCACAACTGCCAGGAGACACAGACATGACATTGCAAGTAGATTCTGTCTGTAGCCAGAAGTTTCTCTGGCCCTACCCTGCCCCCTGGTCCCAGAGATGCCAATAAAATAATCATTCTGAGGCTTATATTAATTACAAACTGTGTGGCCTATGGCTT
Organism: Neotoma lepida; assembly: GCA_001675575.1. NCBI lineage: Eukaryota > Metazoa > Chordata > Mammalia > Rodentia > Cricetidae > Neotoma > Neotoma lepida. The sequence continues at coordinate 2,610 of LZPO01056492.1, forward strand.
CAGCTTCTTGCTAGCAGGCTCTTTCAACTTAATTCAACCCATTTCTATTAATCTATGTTTTGCCACGTGGCCATGTCTTTACTGCTCTGCTGACATCTTGTTGCTCCTTGGGCGGCTGGCTTGTGCTTCTATTGACTCTGTCCTTCTCTCTGCTTGGATTTCCCACCTGACTGTAAGCTTTCTTGCCATAGGCAAAAACAGCTTTATTTATTATCCAATGGGAGCCACACATATTTACAGCATACAGAAAGACATCCCATAGCATCCCTACCTACCATAGAAGAGTTTGTGCTGGGCCTGTCCAGAAACTCCTGTTTTCCATTCTGTTCTCATGTACTTAAGGCTGATGGCAGCAGGTCTGTACTCCATGCTCTTTATGTTTTTCTGTAATTGTGTCTTTGAGCCTTCCTGAAGGATAAATCGCAGTGGATCTTGGCAGCATGGACCTTTCTTTATCATATGGGATTTTGTCTGCTTGTTTGTTCCAGTGTAAATTATTACTTCCATTTTTATTATCTTATGAATGGATTTTGCAAATCAAGTGTCAAAAGTTAGACTCAAGTATCTTCAACTGATGGAGTTCATTCTTTACAAAGCATCCCATCAGGCTTAGCATTTGAGACGCAGGTACCAACAGTGCAGAAACACAAACAGATGACTTTTTGTAATTTTATATCATAATTTTGTTTAGAAAAGAAGGGAAGAATAGAAGGAAGTTGGCTTCCCTTGGCTACAGAGAATTCATGATAATTTCACCAGAAAAAATGAACCATGCTTGTTTGGAAAGGATAGAGTTTCTGTAAGAAAAGCCTGTGTTTAAAAACAACGTTGAACATCATAGGGAGGAGTTGATGAAGGTCACACTGCAGTTCTGTTTCTGCCGCCAGAATCAGTGTCTCTACCAATTGTTCAGGTCTCTGCCTGTGTCTTAAAAACATAGTTCTTTAAGAATTTTGTACAATATGTTTGTTCATAGTCATTTCCCCATCTACTCTTAGATATTCCCCTCCTTCCTACCCACTCAAATTTGTGTTCTCTTTCCTTGCGTAGAGCCATCAAGTCCAATTTCTGCTGACCATACATCTTGGCCATGTAGCCTTCTACTGGAGCATGATCAATTTAAAAAAATTCAACCAGAGACATTAGAAAGAAGCATGGCTTCCTACTTTAGACTTTTCGTGTAAAGTGAATAAGTGCACAATTACAAAACATAAATGGTAGATGTGAATATATTTGACATCATACCATTATCAATCTTCAGCATTTTCTATCAGTTTATGAAAATTTAAACTTTTAAAAAAAATTTTTATTTTAAACTTTGAAATTAAAATTTTTAAACTTTAAAAATTTTAAACTTTAAAATTTCATGCCATTATTCTCTTAGACAATATTGTTTGTCTTAGAGGCAGAGGTGGCCACCTCTACAATCAAGTGAATGGAACTGGAGCTTCTGGAGCCCTTGCTTTTGTGGGACCACAGTTACTTGTCACTTGATGATGACATTCTGAAAATGCACTCTTAGGTGTCCTCATCATTGTCCCAGCATCATAGGGAAACCTGGATGGTATCAGGCATCCCTTCAGTGTGGCCTCTTGATGCAGTGAGGATACATGGTAAATATCAGATATCTGAGGCTGCTGTGTAGCTAACACCGCATGCTTCTCAACAATAAATGTTTCTTTATAAATAAAATGATCAGTAAATGTATAATACAGAGAACATAAAGTAGCAACATACCTGTTTATTAAAATCATTAAGTATTATGTACTTTACTGATAGCACATGCTGTAGTTTGACATGACTTGAAGTGCAACAGGTTTGTCTGTGCTGGCCTCACTACCAGCATGTGACCTACGCATAACATTATGATATTATGATGCTTCTGATGTCACTAGGTGACAGGACTTTCTCAAATTCACTCTAATTTTATGGGATCATTATACATGTGACTTATCATGGGCCAGAACATTATATGACACCTGACTGTAGCCCAACATGCAGAGAAGAGCTTTGACAATGTGTGTACATGGTTCATATGGTCTTATAATAAAATTTGTAACAAGTTATTATGATTTGAATGAGTTACAGTTAAGACTTTTTCACTTCATGTTACTCTCAAGTTAGGTAGATTAATATAGCCATGAGCATTTGAAATCGTGTTAAGAGAAACATATACAGGGCATAGAATTAAATTTGGGGTTATTGGGCTATAGTTAGGTAGGTGGACTAGAATTTCATGTATCCAGTTATATTTTGGCCATTGTAATGAAATATTGTATTTGCATATTACTATCAACCTTCCTCCACAGTGTATATTAAGCCAGTGTCATGATAAAGAAGCAAAGGTCCCGAGGTCACATCACATCGTGGATAAAAATATGTGGGCAGTAGAAGCAAAGAAGTGTGAATGTGTGAGGCTGAAGTTGGTTATTAGCTGTGTGAGATTGTTGTAAGTGGAGGACTGGGTTCTCATCAACACTTTGTCAGTACAGAAGTTTTCTTTCCTGGGAGTAATTGAAAATGCAGTGTATGTAATTGCACACCCATCATATATATGTTTTTTTTAAACTGAGGATAGAACAAATGAAAATTTCATAATTCTTGTGTTTTTAGGAAATAGACCCATCAAGAAGTGCTATAAATAGGAAGTCTGGCTATGCATGAAGTTGCTTATCAACTTTTGAAATCTTTTATGTTTTGACTTTTCTCATTACCATTGAGTATTAACATTTCTACTTAATTTTTTATTTTGATATTCTAAAAGCATCTTTCTCAAAGAAAGTTCTCACCATTGTGTGAACTTCACACATCACAAACTCTGTATCATATCTATGCCCAATTGGATAAAATTAGAATTTCACATAGGACTAACTAGTTTCTACTAGGTCAGGAAGATGGGGTTGGTCCAAAGGTCAGTAGCATCTGTGTTCTGAATGAGTGTGAAGAGGAAAACAAATTGAAGAAGGGAAGAGAGTGGGTTTTCATTTTTCCTAGACTGTATCACATAAGAATGGTTTAACACTTGATTCAATTCTGTGTGTTTTAATGTTTACCTTGAATTACATGCTAAGGTTTTAATTTGTATTAATCATGTGTTAACAATGAAATTGACTTGTCCAAAGTTGAGAAAGTGAGGTCCTTATCCAAAACCCTGGTCCTCAGAATTCCCCCTTTTGAAAGAATCTTGCTAAGTCCTCCTCCAGTAGGTGGGATAGGCTGGAGCCTACACTGCCATTTACATAAAAGCTCTGAGCTCAGAGCAGATTGTAGGGAGCCCTGGTCCCTAGAAGGACCATTCTCATTCAACACACTCTGAGTCTTCTGGTGCCTATTATTACTTATGGATAACAATATTAATTAGTACAGAGGGTGTCTTTCTGAGACTCCAAGGACAAACCTAAGTTCCTGGAGGGCAGTTCATTAGCAAAATAATTATATCTGATAGCCCATTCAGAATATCGTTTATGTACCTGCTTGAGGTAAGGCCCTTAGAAAGATGATGTTTTAAAAATGATTTTTATTTACACTAGATACAATGGCTTCAAAGATGACCTTTTAGCTTGAGCCTTGTACATACCCCATTGTGTGTATGTGTGTGTACATGTGCCTATAGGTGTGTGGATTTCCTATCGAAGTCCCCACTGAGGTGCTCACACAATTATACCAACTGACAAATTGTGTTAGGAGTGGCAGAGAGAGTGGTTCCAGAACACTGGCTCCTGTGGTAATAAGCTCGTCCACCCCTTCACTTTGTGCAATGTCAAGTTGTCCCATGGGGGTGTATACACTTATTTTCTTCATTTCCAGCTGAGAATTTTGGCATCATTATTTCCATTGACCAGCATGCATTTTGGCTTAGATGTCATCTCTTAACTGTTTCTTATCCATGAGGTGACATGGATCAGTCTCATGAAATGTTGGATAATGAGTACATTTATTTGTGAATGGACTGCTCTTCTCCCTTCACTCATGTGTACAATGGTGGTATTCGGAAGGTGGAGATGATGAATTGGTTTTTCCATAGAGAGTTCCAGAAAGCATGATTGGGATATGTGATGTTCTACAGTCACCCTATTAATTTGTAAAGTGTAAGTTCAACAGGAATGGATAATGAGTTATTCACATTTCCCATATACTTTGGGTAAGACTTGAATTGGTGTTCATCATCAGAGAGACATGGTAATAACCTGAGAGTTGTATGAAGCCAATATTCATAGATAATATAGCACCATGAGTAATGATGTAGCCAACATTAAATAAAAATTATTTTTCAGCTGCTGAGGCAAGAGGATCAATGTTGTTTCCATACAGATTGGTTCTAAAGATTTATGGACCTCTGAGTAATAACAATGTTTCTACCTTTTTCTTGAAGTAGGAGATAGAAATTAGCCAAGGAAAGTACATTTGACAATTAAGATCACAAAAGGATTGTTCCTGGATCTAAATAAACAGATGTCGTAGTTGAACACTGTTCAGGGTCTTTCTATGCAGAATGGGCATTAGAAAAATATGTGAAATCCTCTCGTCTACCCATAATCCGAAATCTTCAAACACTGTGCATTAAAGAGAATCATACAAGTTAAATAAACTATAAAATCTAAGGGCTTATTTAGATGCAGGCCACACAGTGATAGTTGTCTGTGGTCTCCCATACCCACTAGGAGCCTCAAGGTAGGTGAAACATAAGATCAAATAGAGCTGATGCCCCCTGATAGGGAAGCTTTGAATCAGACTTCACGTATGCACCACAGTATTTTGAAATCATTTATCCTCTCTTAGAAAGCTTTTCATTTTTTTTCCCAATAAAATACTAGCTACCTGATCATTCTCTTCTTTATTTCCCTCACCTTTCAATTCAAAGCTTATGAAATATTATGGATTCTATTTATCTAATTGTGTCTGCTAAGTTCTCCCTAGTAACACTATTTCATACACTGTAATCTTTGACCCTTTATAAATTAGTTCATAGTTATTTACATACTCCTGTCAGAAAAATATGGAATTCCTAAAATCAGAAATTATGGTTAAGTCTGTTTCTCAGCATGAGCATAAAACAGAGTCTTAATAAATACTTGATTAAACAATATGAGAAGTAATCTGTTGCTATGAAGCTATAAGACATCTGGGGAGCTTTTGAGATTTTAAGTAGAATAATTGTAATCAAATGGGATGTATAATTATATTGTACCTCAGTTTGAATTCATTGGCAGTGTTGGTTGTCAAGTGGGTCATCATATATCCCTGTTGTGAAAGGGGACCATGGTAGTAAAGTGTACTAATTTTGTTATTCTCTCCTACTGACTATGCTCTACAGTCTGAATAGGACACAGCGAAGTCCCTGCCCCCTCCAGAGCAAGGAAGACATCATCACTTATCATGCGACTGATTTCCATCCTGATGCAATCAATCTAGTTAATGTCAAGTACACTGACAAGAGTGTTTGTGACTCAGTCATCTGGAGGCATTTGAAGGGTGAGTGTGATGACTTGGTTGCAAAAATAAACAGAAAAAGTCCTTTTGAGCTTTTTTCTGCAAATAGAGTGGCTCCTCAGGAACCCTAGAATGATAGCAAAAGTGAACTCACCTGAGAAGAGTGGGAATGAGTAGCCTGGGTGTGGCATGTGGTGATGCTCTGCTTTTTACTGTCATGTCAGAATGGTAGATTGGACCTAAAGGTATAATTTCTTGCTCCTTATCTACCTCCACCTTCAGCTCTCACACCGTCCTGGGTCACTGTATTTATCACTACAATATGTACTGTGTTTCTCTTCATTTCTGTTGCCTTTGTACCTAACTCATGGATATCTGGCTGGTAGCTAATCTCACTACTCATTTAGTGGTATTCTTTTGATACATGCCTCAATTTCCCAGCGTGCTTCCTATGATCGGTTCCACAACATTGAAGAGCCTTTCATGACATTGTATTCTGTGAGATAAGAAGTACTGTATCACTTTTGTGTACATGAGTTACTAGTTTGAGAAAGATCTACTTACAACTGTGTGCTGGTGTCCAATGGCAAGCAGAAAACTACCTAAGAGTGCCTGTGGGTATAGAAAGACACAATTTCCTCTTTACTGCCTATTCTTGTTGGAAAGTTCTAAACATTACTTCTCAATCTTTGTCTCTCCCTTATCTTTTCATGTTGTATGTGAAGTTCTTTGGATCAGTTCCTGCTACCTTCTGAATCATGCATATCTTATGAAGACAACAATTCTTAGGTTCACAAACCTCACNCACGGGGAAAGGAAAACTAAAGGAGCAAATGAAAATATCCTAGGATATAATTATCTGCTTCTCCTACCACTTGGACCCCCTCTCCTTCTGTGTTTATTGATAGTTGTAACTGGAGTACTGAAACCACATGTAGGCATCAGGAACCTCATTCTAAATCCCAGAGGTTTTCACTCATTAAATGAAAGGACACAACATTGAACAGGGTGTAATGTTTCCATTGCTAACTCTTGGCTTCACATAATTTTGATATTTGATCAAAAGTTCTAGTAACAGATCCATTGTTGTGTGAAATGTCACCGGTAGGGACTTCTTTACCGNAAAGACTGTGTACCTGCCACATTTCAACCAATTAATGATGCTTTTCTTCACAGCACTTGGATAAGAAAGCCTCTGGACAGAGCATACCCTGTAATTAGGTACATTGGAGTAGATTTATTTGAAGGCAGTATAATAAATGACACTCTGCTTGTCATGGTACACTCTCTGCTAAGATGGGGGATCATGAGCTTATATTAACTTGTCTGGTAAATCAGAAGGAATACTGATATGCCTAGTTTGACCTTTACACAGAAGTAGTTCAGACCCAACTGTCTTTATTTACATAACTCTGACAAAATGTTCCTTTCTTCCAGCCTGCACTATGGTGAGANTTTAGAGTGTCAAAGCTGTGTAACAGTTAAGGAATATCAATTGTGTGCGAGAGAGAAACAGGTCCATTTGAGCTGCAATTTTTCTAGAGCTTTATTTCTACTTCAGGCTGGTCATTTCTCAGGTAGATTTGACTATTGCATGCACAGTGTGATTCCATGGCTCTCTCAGGAGAGCTTTGATTTTGTTTCCCTGCTGCAGGACCCTACCTTCTAGGTGCCTGAGGAAATCTTACTTCAGTTGCTTATCTGTGCAACTATCTTTGGGGTGTAGGGGGATCATACAAAGATACTTTCAACATCAGAGGTTTTAAATGACTATAGAGTAGATTTTACATGATGTAGGAGAAAAGCTTTATGAGGACAATGATATGAGATATATACGCTGGTTCTCTAAAATGGTTAACATGAAGCAGAATTGGAATTATGGGGACTATTGATCCTAGAGTCAACCCTGGTGATTACAAAGGAGAATCTAGAATGTCTGTGTGTCTCCATGGGATGCTAATGACAGAAACGTTTAGTCTCAGAAAGTCAGACAGGTCAGAAGTCTGTTTTCTGTTTGTACCATTATAGGACTCTATTCACATGGAACAATATGCAT
>LZPO01056493.1:2409-13467 GCA_001675575.1 Neotoma lepida
TCTTTTATGTGGTGGGTGCAGCCATAAAATATTTGATCCTTTAATGTTTGGTGAGCCACCACTGCTGTTCAGAGACAGTAGGGTAATCTGGAGAAAAGCTGCTTATATTTTTCTGCCCTGTGGGAGGTATTTGAAATAATGCACCGCCTACCCCTGAAAGTCATCAACCATGGAATAGAGATACAGTTGTGAGTTAATGGGACCTTAACAGTCATCAAATGTTGTGATATTAGTCTTTCCTAGGACTAACTAGTATTCTCCTGTTTCGATGATATTCAAATTTGCATTATTTCAGTTCCTTATTAGATGNATAACTATAGAGCATCCCTGAAACGTACCTGAGTGCTTAAGGAAAGGGTTAGTTTTGAAGGGTGACATCAGAAGAAGACAGTCCTTTGATGGAACATGGCCTTTTCNGCTGCTCAATTTCAGAAGGTCAACAATGTAATGGATGAGAAAAGCACTCGAGTTAAAATCTTGCTAGATTTCATCTAATATTGNTTCTGAGCAATCTAGGATTTTTTTTAACTTCTCAGTAGATAACAAACTACATTGAAATACTGGAGGATAGAGGGTTATACACACAATCAATTAATATGTACTCATGATGATTTACCTGTAGAAGTCTGTCTCTTCAATGAAGACTCATCTTGCCTATCACCATTCCTTCCTCTACTCATGCCCCATGGCTATGTGCGTGTGTGTATGTGTGTGTGTGTGTGTGTGTGTGTGTGTATGTGTGTGTATATGTGTATGTGTGTGTATTATGAAGTTAACCAAGAGCAACATATTATACACTTATTGACTTTGTACCAGGCATAGCTAGTACTTACTAATTTGTAGCAAATGAGAAAGAAACTATTCTCCTTATCCCAATAAAAAGAGATTCAACTAACTGTTCAAATCTCAAATCAGCTAAATAGGACCCTCTGGCCAAATCCAGCAGCAACTTTCTTTCTCAATCAAGTTTTACAGGAAATCAGCTATGCCACTCAGTCTCTTGTTGTCTGCGGCTGTCATAGTAGTATAACAGAAAAATGGAGTTTTGGCAACAAAGACAATGTAACCCCACAAATGAAAATTCTTGATGAATGGCCCTTTACAGAGTTTGCAGACTCTAATTCATAAGTATGTACCCCAAGTTAAGCTTAATAATTGTGTAGCATTGTAGTGATATCACTTGGTTGCAGTTTCATACATGGTTCTAAAGGGTATTATCTAAATAATAGAATATTAGAATTATTATTCTAAAAGGTATTACTTTATGCCTAAGAGTAAAGTAATGATTTTTCCTAAAGCCTAACTGTTAAGGTCGAGGTGAAGCTAAGAAAACAACAACAAATGAGAATGGTGTGGTTTGAATGTAAAATAGCTCAGTATCTTCATGTATAATTACTTGGTCCCTAGATGGGTAATGTTGCTTCAGTTGGTTATGGAACTTGTGGGAAGATATAGTTTGCTAGGGATGGAGTGAGAGGCTTTATGTTCATAGCCTGGTCCCAATTCCTGCCTGTTCTCTGCTTCCTGACAGCTCTGTTTCCTGTACCAGTAAGATAAGAGAAGCTAAGGTGTTCCAGGTGCACATCCCTGCCCACCATGGAGCTGCCTGCTCACATGGATGTCATGTCAGTGTGAACTCAATCACATCATACTATTAGCAAACAACAAGCCTTCCTCGGTTAAGTTGCTTCTTGTTAGTTATTTGAGGGCAGCAACAAGAGAAGTCACTAATGATGAGTGTGAAAGTGACCATTCTCATCTGCTGCTGCTCACCGTCTCATTTCTCTCTCAGGAAATGCAATGTTAACCTCAAGTAATTTGAAATTCAGACACTGATATGTGACGTTTGTCCATACCCTAGGTAGGCAGTTTATGATTTCATTGTGTACTACAGCTCCTCATAAAATATCTCCATATTTCTCTTTTGACAATTTTCAAAAATCATTGTTGTTAAAGATCTGCCCTGGCATCCATTTGTAACCATGTTTATTTCTAGCCCAAATGGATTATCTTTTCTCTTTATGGCATTCATTATCATTTTCTAAAAACTTCCTGGCTCACAGATGTTTTTGTAGTTCTCTTCTCCCTTATTTCTCTTGGTATAGAACATAATCTGCAGGTGTTTCTCAGTATATGCCTTTCCTGATTTTCCTAGATATAACAATCTAGTGGCATGTCTCTTCAACTTCTTTTTAGACCTGAGATCATCATATGGCTAGATTTTTGCCTAATTGAACATCAAGGGAAATGATATGTTCAGCTTCTAANTTCCGGCTATGTGAGTGTTATCCTCAGTGATCAGTTCATTTTCTAGTCTCTTGTTAGGATGGCAAATGCAATGATGATGAAATATATTATAGGAATACTTAGGAATAAAATGGTTTCTAGATAGTCAACAAAGGGTAATGGTCATATATAACAGAAGTATGCATCTGTCTTCTTGAAGCCACTTGGAATCTCTTTATTCAGTATAAATACCTGTTTCCTAACAGAAAGCCAATCCCAATGCACAGACAGTGGACAGTCAAGTAGCTGAGGAAACTTTCTGCCAAATTACCATACCAATTTANATTTTAATGTATGTTGGGATTTGTATCCAAAAAACATCAGTTCAATATAAGGTCAGAAGAACAGAAGAAAGCCTATTCTGAAGTAGTAACCTGACAGACAGTTCTAGAATTTGGGATTTATTCCTCAGAGAGTTTGCACTTTGTGTATTAAGTGCCTGATAAACCCTTTCCCTCTATTTTGTACATTCAGTTTTATCTCAGGACTCTCACCACTTTCTTTAGTCTAAGTACAAACATCACATAATAAAAGAGGAAGCCTTGACATTATGTAAAGCTCTTTACAATGTTCTTAATCATTTGACCACACACACACACACACACACACACACACACACACACACACTTTACACACACAAATCCCCAGGCAAGTACGTACTTCATCTGTTTCTTTGGAATGAAACAAATGCACAGAGAGAAGCAAGTCTTTGATAAGGTATTGCTATATCACTGAATAAGCCAGTGAATCCATGCANATGGGATGTGACTCATTGTAGTGTAGGTATTAGAGTGGTCAGAAAGGAAAGCGCAAGAGATGTGTGATAAGATTATCCATGAGGAAATTTGTGTTTCAGGGTTTTTGGAGAGACCAAAGTGCCTTATGATTAGATACAACAGAAATAGGGTGAGAAAGCTGGGTGTTTAGTTAGGCAAGNATGTAGTAAACTATTACATTCATTTAAGGGGGGATTTTGAGCGTATGTACAAGGCTGTGCTTCAGNAATAGTACTGACTGATTTTAGGCTCTTGTTTATTTCATCTTTTCTGCTCAGTGACTTAACAGACTTGAAATCTAGTGTCCATTCCAGTGCCTCAGTCTGTTCAGACTACCATGATANGTTGTCACAGACTAGGCTGTAAATGATAACATTTCATTCCTAACACATGTGGGGAGTAGAAGTCTGAGATCTGTCCTCATGTGAGGATTTTGTGGGATGGAGACACATCTCTCCTCTATCAGTCATAGGAGTTCTCCTAGACATTTAGGGCTTGGTCTCAGGATAAACTGAGNTTCATAGTTTTATCTCACAGTCANCATTATCCAGCATGAAGTAGAGTTATAGTTTTAAAAAATGTTAAGCACAATGATTACCAGAAAGAAGCACTGAGAAGAAAAGACAAAAGACACATCCAAGAGTGCGGATATGAGCTTCAGTTAGAACAGTCACATGTCATTGTCCTTACAAGATAGGCAAATGTAGGGTTTTGAAGTTATTCTCTTTAAACAGTTACTAAGGAAGCTATGCATAATAAAATAGTGGTTACAGAGGAGTAATTGACAAGATTATAATTGGTAAGATAAAATTCTTATTCGCAAGTATGCAAGAAGTAGGATATCTTTACTGTAAACAAAATTGACAGTGTTGTTTAGGTTCCAGTGAATGTCTGGGGAAATAAATGAGTCTCTACCCAAGGCCTTAAGTTTGAGTCATTGCCACTCTATCATAAAATATCTGTATGAGAAAGGAATATTAACTTCANGTCGGTAGTCTTTACAGCAAAGGTTGTTAATTTTTTNGGGAGTATCCCTTCTCGTGGAGTGAGGTGATTCAGTTAAACTCTAGGGTGAGAGGATCCCTTCCCTTCTGACATCTCCACAACTGCCATGTATTTCTGTCCTATCTCTTATACAGTTACACTTTCCTCCAGGTTACAAGTAGACATTTTTGTTGTGATTTGATTGAGAAGTGTCTTCCCATAGGTGCATATAGTTGAATATTTGGTCTCCAGTTGTCTGCAATATTTAGGGAGGTTATGGCATCTTTAGAAGGTGAACCNTTACTTGAGGAAGTTGCTTTCCAGAATTAGTACTCTCCCATTGGGCTCTTGAGTCCCTATTTGACTGTTAACTTTCTACCATCTGAGAAAAATGGCAGAAATAATAATAATCCCTGTTATACAATGTATTTCAAAATCTTAGAGATTTCATAGGTTGTTCACTGACACCNAGATACACTTCTGCATTTTCTACCCCCATGATATTTTTGTTTAATAAACGTTGTTATGGATANAGTTACTTTATATAAAATACATATTGAAATATGTATTAATGTTCGATCCTGCAAACATCCCCCCAGGAGAAATTAATACCTCAGGAGTGATGCTCAGCATATCAAACTCCTTGAAACAAATTTACATCCCTTTATCTTCTTATTTCCCTGGTAACAGCTTCAAGCTTGCATTGCTTAAAACCCAAAGAAGAAAGCATGTTTGGAGACACAATGGCTTTGTGCAGACAGATGCTTGGAAGAAAACATTCGAATTGTTGACCTTCTTTGCTGTCATCTCTCCAAATAAAGTAGACAACATATTTTTTTATGTTTTTCTATTTTCCATTAAAGTGATAGACCTTATTTTATCATATTTCTGCTGCAAATTAGCTTAATANCTATATCACTAGTGTGGCCCAGCTGCTTTTGTTTTTATTGCCCTATTCTAGTGCCTCAGGGTAATTACCTTTGAGACCTCAAATGCATTCTGCTATGTAAAACCCATTCTTTCGTGTTTTGAAGTGTGTATCCTCAGTTTGTGTTATTTTCTCATATTTATTCATCCACAATGACCATATCATAATCAGTTTTAGGTGTTCCCATATAGGCCTCAGGAAACACATCCAAAGCTTCCCCCTCTCAATGAACTCTGCATCTTTCTAAGCCTGAGAGGAATTCAACACTCTGGCAGGAGTTTGTGGCTGTGTGGGAGCTATGAGTGATGACTCCAGCTCCTGCCTTTGCATTCATTAACTGCTGGTCACCTCGGAATAATTGGCTGGGAATATTGGTTAACACGTCAAGTGAAAATGTATGTGGCGGTGCCTGTCTCCATCGTCCCAGGAGAACATCTGTCCACTTCTCAAATCCGCTGAACAATTTGGCTCTCGTCTGTGTGACTGGCAGCCTGTCCCGTTGAGGCCCTTTACCACAAAGCAAAGTGTGGGGAAGTCTGGGTTTGAGTTGTGTTGGCAGGTTTTGTTGAAAGACTTGGAGAGTAATTTTACAAAATTTGCCCGCTGGTGATATTAGCCCTTTATTTTTTTTTTTGAAAGTCAATGGGTGGGGAGAACTACAGGACTCTGAGCATAGCAATGCTTTGCAAAGTATTTTTCCGTGTGTATTTAGTTTAGTTCTGTGAGTGTGTGATGAATTTTGCAAATCATATTCTTGGTCTACTTTAGATTAAAATGCATTGTTTTGCAGAGGGACAGCAGAAGTAGTTTAAAAAAAAAAAAGATTTGAACTCCTATAGCCCAGCCTACAGACTCTTCTTAGATAGATGATCATTACTGTTTCTATAAGCAAGAAAAAGGACAGAAAGACAGACAGACTGACAAAAAGAATGAAAGAAAGACAGAATGAGAGAGAGAAAAGTCCACCAAAAAATCAAGCAACTGAAACAATATTGTAGCATCATTAAAAAAAAACTATATTAATAAAGGAACAGTTGTCAGACTAGACAACTTTGGTAAAACATAGACTTTTCAGCTTTGCAGCCAAACATTCAGTGTTTGTTGCTGCTCTTTTCTTTGCATAGAACAAACTGTGCATGAACATATAACAATATAACAATAACAACCTTGAGAATGGTTACTCTCTTCTAAGACAATCATGCTGCCCACAGTTATCTATATTGTTGAAGTTGGTATAAGGAATTATGGTTAGTTTAGATGCATTTCCTATTTCAAATGGACGCTTTTATATTGCTCATTATCTGCCTCTTTACTCCTTTTAATGTTAGTGTGTGTGTGTGTGTGTGTGTGTGTGTGTGTATGTATGTATGTATGTATGTGTGTGTGTTTGTGTTGTCTCACACTGTTGGCCTAGGACTTATTATGAGATTGATGTCAGTTTTGCAATGGTCCTCCAGTTTCAGCCTCCTAAGTGCTGGGGTTTATAGGTGTAAACCACCCTGCCTGGCTCTTGGTTCATATGTAATTCCTAAATTATATAATTCATAATATATTCTTTTACTTTCATTTCTTCTGGCCTCTCTCATAGACCCTTCTGACTATTCATCCCATCCCAACACTTTCCTAGAATTTCTGCTTGCAGTGATGAAATACACAGAATAATTAAGTTAAAAGACACAGTTTGAGAGGAGACAGTAAAAGGGATGGAATGAGGAAAGGGAGGGGGAAATTATGCAATTATATACTTATATTTCAATTAAATCAAAACAGAAGATGAAAATGTACTGACAGTCATAGACAGTCTCAAAAATTTTGACTTTACTCATACCCTCATAGTCTTCATCTTCATCATTTGTACCTTTTCTCCCTTCCATTCTCTCTCTCTCTCCCTTTCCCTCTCTTTCTCTGCCTCTCTCTGTGTCTCTCTCTCTGTCTCTCTCCCTCTCTTTCGCTATTATCTGTCTCCAATTTCGCATTGGTGGNCTCCCCTCTGTATAACCTTCACTAAATTCTGTTGAGTGCTCATTCCTTCCCCTCTTCTAATATCTCTTTCTAGTCTCCTTTGGCATCTCCCGTGGGGCCTGGTCCCCATTAGCTTCTATATCATACAACATACTCTACTTCTAACTCTCTGATGATGATTTACAGCCCAGCCCAACTAAACTCATCCACCTAACACACGTGCTTCAATGTCTAACCTTTATCTATGTGAATGCTACTAACGTTTTTTCCAAAGTTGAATGCAGATACTTATCAACATTTCTGTTCTTCCTCTATCCTGGTGAGTGAGAGCTATTTTATCTACTGTGGGGATGCTTAAATATTTATAATGACTTATGTTTCTTTCCAAATTAACTTCTAGGGTCTAGCAATCCATTCGTATGATCACCACTTCAGAGCTACTCACATGTGTGTCATGCTGTACATTTGTGCTAAATTAAGAGTATTCACCAAACCNTAGAAGTCCACTTTGTATTACGCTCTCCTCAGCAATGCAATAAACCCACTTAGTTATCTATCCCTCTATACTGACTGTCACAGGCTACTCATTGAGTAAAGGAACAACCGGGGTACTAACGCTTTTATGAGGCTTTTGAATGTCCATAGATTAAGACTAGCAGCCAGCCTTCCCTTGAAANGATGTGAGATTCAAATCCTTATATTATGAGTATCACATCTTCAGTTATTTATATGATTTTCTTGTTTTCCCAACTGAAGTTGTATGCCTCAAGTTTGACACCTCAAAGTGTTTCTGCCTGTATTAACTGCATGGCCCAATTCCCACTTGCTGAGTCATTCTTAAATGAAAGGGGGAAAAGTATTTGACAGAAATGAATTAATGTTTACATTTTTATAATATTAAGTGTTATTATATATCAAGTAATATAAATAATTTTTACTTAACTAATTATCTGTGTCACTGCCTGGTATGCAAAACAAGGGTGTTCTACCTTCTAAGCAGGCTAATACTAACCGATAACCACAGCTTAATTTTAGTATTAAAAAAAAAACATTTGATACATTTGAACTTAGAAAAATACATCATGTGACATGGAACAACTGCTTTTAGATATGAGCTATTTAACATAGCCACTTAATTATTGTACATGTTCTGGCTAAATAAATTGCAAATCATCAACTTTTTCATATAGAAGACATATGGAGAGACAGAAGTAATTAGTAGTTACGATAATCTAGACAATAGTGACCTCAAGTCTCATAAAAATGATTTAACAAACTCTTGGTCCCAGATGTCTATTATTGCCATGGCTGAAGACAAGATAGTGTGTTTGACTCAATGAATCTTTANATTTCTTCAGTATGGTTGGCCAAATTATATTCTCTTCATTTTAAATTATATAGATTGCTTACAGTAGGAATTTAAATTACTTTAAAAATAAAAATGACTTGAAAAGAACAGTTGGAGACATATAACAAAAGTAACACATGGTTACATTAGTGTTTCAGGTTATTTTTGTTGACATATCTCAGAGACAAAGTCTGAGATGTATCACTTAATTTTTTTACATATATATTAACATGTTGCTGGGTTTATTGAATGATGACTGATTTCATATGAAGTATTGGGGGTTTTGCAGAAGACAGAAATATCATAATTCTGATCATAACTGAACTAGGAGGCTAACACTGGCTCAAGGATGTGGCCTAATCCAAGAGAGGAACCTATATACAGGTTAGTCAAGTTGAGAGCAACATAAGCCAACATTTCTTGCTGTTGTTTTTCCAAACCCAACAAAAAGAAACTAAGATCATTTTGTGACTTCTTCAGATTATTCACACCTCCAGAGACAGGAATAGGTGAGACTGGTGCTTCTGAATTATAAATTCAANATTGTGATTATCAGGTAAAGAACAGAAATATCATTAGAAAATGTGCATGCATTAGATTTCCATTTCTGCTGCAACATATTACCTCAAATTTAACAAAACTAATGTCTCAAAGTTTCATAGGTTAAAATCTGATTCTGGTCTCAGTAGAATAAAATCAAGGTGTCATCTGGCACCAGTACTTTTTGGATGTTCCAGAGAAGAATCCAATTCCATATATTTTCTGACTTCAGAACTGGCTACAGATCACATCCATCACTGTGACCCTCCATGTCATCACATCTCCTCCTCTGATTCACTTCTGCCCCCCTCTCCCATTTTTAAGGAGCTGGAGATTATATTCAGTGGACTACAATAATTTGGGAAAATCTCTCTNTTTTAAGATCCCTTGATGAGTAACCTTAATTTTCTTTATCATGTAATGTCATACATTTATGAGGTCCAGAATTATGAACTTGGGTATTTTTAGGAGCTGTTATTCTGTCTACTGCTTAATAATTATGCATAGACTAAATACAAAACATTTGCAATGTATTCTATGTAAAATTTTGGAAACCATTTTAATTGAATTAATGAGATTTACATATTCTTTCATTGGAAACTAGAAATCTCATTTATTGTATTCCCTTAAATTCATAGTATAAAAATGATCTCATAGAAGACATTGGTACTATCTTCAGACAAAAAATATATAAAATCATAACCTGTTTATGACTGCNAAGCATTTATATGCTCCTATTTCTATCACTTGATTGAAAGGTTTTGATTTTATCAATGAACTGGTGTGGTGGTTTAAATGAGAAATGTAACTCAAGTCTGAGAACAGTTGTTCCACATTTGGTAGCACTGTTTGAAGAGGTTATGGTATATTTAGGAGGTGTTGCCTTGCTGGAGGAAGTAAGTCAGTGAGGGCAGGTTTTGAGAGTTTAGAGCCTNGCCCATATCCAGTTTTCTCCCTCAGCCTACAGTGTGAGGACATTGGTTAGCCATTTCCCCTCTCTGGTTACCTATGCCATTCCTTCCTCACTACCATGGACCTCTGCTTTGGAGCTGTGGGCCCCAGTAACTTCTTTATGTTAAAACTTCTCTTGATCACGTTATTTTAGCTTAGCAACAAATGGTTTCTAATGTTTTTACTTTAACTGGTTCTTTTGATTCCTGAGTCAGGCTGTTCTTTCCAAGTCCCTTGTACAATTTCCTATAGATAGGGCCCATACTTGGAATAGTCTGTCCATTGAATCCTGAAACCACATCTTATTTAATATATAACAGAGTTCTGTTGTGTGTTTCAACATTCCTATGTAAATGAAGGCACCTGTCTGCTTTACCTCCTCACTAGA
This sequence comes from Neotoma lepida, assembly GCA_001675575.1. Lineage (NCBI taxonomy): Eukaryota > Metazoa > Chordata > Mammalia > Rodentia > Cricetidae > Neotoma > Neotoma lepida. Next base: position 12,573 of record LZPO01056493.1, read on the forward strand.
GATTCTTACCTATTAGACCATCACTGGCTGATTTTTTTTTAAAGAACTTTTTTAAAAAAATTCATTCTACATACCAACCACAGATCCCCCTCTTATCCCTCCTCCTGCTCCCCACCAGCCTTATTCCTCCACCCCAACCCTTCTTCCTAAAGCATAAGGCCTCCTGTGGGGAGTCAGCAAAGCCTGGTACATCCAGTTGAGGCAAGACCAAGTCCTTCCCCTCTGCATCAAGGCTGACTGAGCAATANGAGTCCATAGGTAATGGACTCCAAAAAGCCAGTTCATGCACCAGGGACAGATCTTGATTCCACTGCCAGGGTCTCATCAAACAGACCAAGCNACACAACTGTCTCCCTTATGCAGAGGGCCTAGCTTGGTCCCATNGAGGTTCCATAGCTGTCAGTCTAAAGTTCGTGAGTTCATACGAGCTTGGATCAGTTGTCTGTAGATTTCTCTATCAAGATCTTGACCCCACCCCNTTGCTCATATAATCCCTCTTCCCTCTCTTCAACTGGACTCCCAGAGCTCGGCCTAGTGAATACTCTGTCATCATAGAGCCTTTATCCAGTAACTGATGGAAGCAGATGCAGAGATCCACAGTCAAGCACTGGGCCGAGCTCCAGGGAGTCCAGTTGAAGAGAGGGAAGAGGAATTCTATGAACAAAGTTGGGGGGGGGTCAAGATCATGATGGGGAAACCCACAGAGACATGTGACCTGAGCTAGTGGGAGCTCAGAGACTCTAGACAGCTATGGAGCTTGCATGGGGGCCAACCTAGGTACTCTGCATGTGGGTGATAATTGTGTAGCTTACTCTGTTTGTGGGGTACTTAGCAGTGGGACCAGTATCTGTCCCAGGCTCATGAGCTGGCTTTTTGGAACCTGTTCCCTATGATG
>LZPO01056496.1:0-10001 GCA_001675575.1 Neotoma lepida
ATGTAAGCAATAACCAATAAATGTGCTTTTAATTCAAATTAATATCATAAATGCACTGAAGGGAGGAAAGAACTAATTCAAGAACCTATTGAATTTAGTGTATGGCTGTACACCTTCTGGCTAAGAAGAGAGGATCACATAAACAGAGCCACACTTCTTTGTAGTGTGTGTGTGTGTGTGTGTGTGTGTGTGTGTGTGTGTTATTGATCTAGAAATTCTGAAACCAATTTATGTGTATTATAAAATGGAGCAAATGGCAGGAAGTGCTGGTCATCATGGCTGCAGGACACTATAGTGTTGAAGGGAGGTAGGCAAGGGATTGGGCTGAATCTGTAGGTATCCATGTGAATATATATCTATATTTGTCACTTCATCTATATGTAATATATACCTTCTAAGTCTGATATGACCATAATCAGTGATACTTGATCACCTAGTAACAAAACTGTTTAGTGTCCATATATAACATTCTAAATAAAATTTTGTTCATTATTTTGTTTATTTGCGGTGTTTAGGATGGAATTTATACATGCTAGGCAAGGGCTCTACCACTGAGCTATACCTCTTCATAAATACCACTTTCTATAAAGGGAACATGAGCCTTGCAGGAATGACAAATTCTAGAATTAAAGAAGAAATGTAACCAAAGGATCCTGAATCATCTTGTGCCAGAAAGCAAGGCAGCATTCAATAAGTCAGTGAATAAACACATCAATGTGTCAAAAAGACACAGAGTAACACTCTTCAAAATTGCCAGTTTGACAAAGACAAGTAATGTCTGAGACTTGTCACAATAGCATAAGGAGCAAGACAGTTAAATATAATATGCCACCCTGAGCAGATCCTAGAACACAAAAAAGGAAAATGGAGGAAGCTCATTTGAGACTCAAAGAATGGAGTATAGTTAATAGCAAGGGTCAATACTGACTTTTCAGTTGCTATAATTGAGTTATAGTCATATAAGATGTTAATAGTTGGGCAAAATAAGTGCAAGGCATGCAGAAANAATTTATTGTGTTTTGTAATTTTACTGTAAAATAACTCTAAAATCCAATGTTTTAAAAAATACANTTCAGAAAAGCAAAACCATAAGAGATCACCTTGAAGAGGCTCCCACTGGCTAGATCTAGGACAATTGTATAATAACAATTACAGTATAGTCAATAAAATAGGAATCTGTAAGTCTACACTGATAATAAGTATCTTGGTGACACAGGATGGTCATCTCATGAGTGTGAATGGAACACATGTTAAACATCTCTTCATTCCTCAGCAGAGTCAGAGGTTCAGGCAAGAATCTTCAGTAGGTGCTAAATCTATTCAAATTGGAATTAGATGAAAACCGTGTATTTTTAGTCTATAATGTTTTCACAGAGATGGCTTATGGGTTCTAAGGATGTAAAACATTAATTTTACTATGAGAAAAAAAACACCCCGAATCCAAGAGACTGGGTGACCACCATCAGCTTTTCTGATGAGGAACAGGTGGCCATGCTGCACTACTCCAGGACCAGGACTTTGTACAGCATGCTAGGCAGTGAGACACACTCAGATCTAATCATGAGGAAACACAAGAAGCAAATAAACACGAAAATCCTCCATCCCAAAAATGTGTCACGGAAGACAAAGCCAATCCAGGCAGAGGGAAAGATCACTTCTTGTAAAGGAGCAGAGAAAGACCACAAAAGACAGGGGACAAGTGACAGAAACAGGAACCTAGACTGAAATTATACCTCAAATGTACACTCCTGTCAAAGTTCCTCAACAGGAGAACTATGGTTGTGTAAGAGAGTACTCTTGCTTCTAGGAGAAATCAATGAAGAAATATTGAAAATTAAAAGAATAATGCACATATCTACCTTCAAATGGCTCAGAAAAAAATGAGAGAATGAGAGGGGGAAAAATCACAGAGGAACTTGGGAGTGTTCTTTGTACTATTCTTGCAAATTTTATTTGGGTTTGAAATTAAACCTAAACGGGAAACTAAAAATAGTTTTTTACTTCTAAATTTTTATTATATTTTTACATTTTATTTTGTATGGGGGGGATGTAACATGTGCCAAGGTAAACATGTGGAGGTCAGAAGACAATATGTGGGAATTAGTTCTCCTCTTCTACCATGTGGGTATTGGATTGAACCCAGGTCATCAGACTTGGCAGCAGGCAGTTTTACCTACTGAGCCAAACATCTCTCCTGCTCACTAGCCCAAGGTGTGTGTGTGTGTGTGTGTGTGTGTGTGTGTGTGTGTGTGTGTGTTCACATGCATTCATGTGTATATTTATTTAAGATATGTGTGGGGCTGGAGAGATGGTCTAATGGGTTAAGAACATTTGCTGATATTTCAGTTGCCATTCTTACCATCCACATCAGAAAGCTGACAACAGCTGTATCTCCAGCTGCAATGGATCTGGCACCCTCTCCCAGATCTCTGCAGGCACCTGAGTGCACATGCCTCTACACTCACAGAGACACATATATACACATAAATAAATGACGGAACAAAATCTTAAAAAAAATGTATGAACACAACTGATCAAAATGTCAACAAATGTTTGCTTTTTTTGTTTGATTAATATAATTACTTGAAAATCATTGCAAAAATTCCTGAATTGGAGAAAAAATAACTATGAATTTTTTTTCTCCCCTTTACAAGGTAAAGAAAGCAAACTGACCTTCCAATTTCTCCCCAAAGAAAGGAATATAAAGTATTTGAGGGTTTGGATCACAAGGCATCTTTTACTTGGTAGCTACGAGTTTTATAATCTCTAGAAAATGACTCAAGGAAGTTTGTGGTTTTATACATAAATGAACTGAATAAATGAACTACATGTATGTGCGTGTGCATACACACACACACACACACACACACACACACACACACACACACACAAAGAGAGAGAGAGAGAGAGTCAGAATGATCTAATACTCAGTTTCCCCTTTAGATTCTGAGAAACACCAGGAAGAGATTATTGCTAGATAGAGGAGTGGGTGACCTTTCTTTTTCCTTGAAGAATCTGCAGGAGTTTTACAATGTGTTCTCTTAGAGCACTCCAGCGTATTTGGATGCACTCAGATTAGAAGATACAGCAAAAGTTCACTTCTATTTGACAAGTAAGACAAGACTGTGAAACAAAAGGACACTAAGAAAAACCTCAGCTAAAACAGGCACCTAGAACTGAATTGACCCAGATGTGTTCAGTATGTGCGACTCCTTAACAATCCCTTCACACCCAAGTTACTCTTGAAGACAACATATAAGTGTTAATCAGCCTAATTTATTGCTATTCTTTTTTTGTTGCTATGAAAATTAATAGGATTCCTTCTTCACTTCTACCAAGGATTTACAGCTATTAAACTCATGATTTAAAGAGTGTACAAAATCTTGCTTCCTTTACTATAAACATTAGTTGGATGACAAAATGCCAGGCTCCATCTTCTTTGCCACATACACAGTCACCCCTCTTAGCTTGTGGTTTCTTTATAAAAGACAGCTCTACATTTCCTTGTTCTTGTAGTTTTGTCCACTACATGTCAATAAGCAAGGTACTCTCTGCACCATCACCTGTTCTCTTAGTTAGGGTTTCTATTGCTGTGAAGAGACACCATGACCACAGTAATTCTTATAAAGGAAAACATTTAATGGGGTGACTTACAGTTCAAAGGTTCAGTCCATTATCATCATGGTGGGACATGGTGGCATGCAGGCAGACATGGTGCTGGAGAAGGAGCTGAGAATTCTACATCTTGATCCAAAGGCAACAGGAAGTGAATTGAAACACTGGGTGTGGCTTGNGCATATATGAGATCTCAAAGCCTGCCTCCACAGTGACACACTTCCTTCAACAANGCCATACCTACTCCAACAAAGCCATACCTCCTAGTAGTGCTTATGGGGGCCAATTACATTCAAACTACCACACCTGCCTTATTTGTTCACATGGCACATCCAAGGAGAATCTGCATCTCCACTGAAATGATCATACTCCAAACCACCATCTTCTCACATTTGAGCTAAGAGCCTCCAGCTACCTAGGGTGATGTGTAAATCCAACTCAATCCCTATGAAAATGCCATTAGCAATTTTTTGTAGAAGTATTTTTAAGAACTCTAAAATTTTGGTGGAATCTAGAAGCATCCTAAATAACTAACAGAGTTTTGGAGGGGAAAAAAAAGTAGGAGGCCCCACATTTCCTCATTTTGAAATGTATTACAAATCTACAGTAACCAAACCATTTGGTACTGCCATACAGGCAGATGTCCAGACCAAGGAATGGGATAGATGGCACAGCAAAGATCATCAAATGGTCTTGACAAGGGTACTAAGACAGCATGAGGGTAAAGGAGAGTCTTTCCAAGGATATTAGAGAAACAAACAGTCACATGCAAGAGAATGGAGTTGGGCCCAGGACATGGTTGGCAAGCCACTCTACCTACTGATTTTCAGCTCAGCTCACAAATTATATAGTTTATATTCCTCAAATTTATAACTACTTAGCTGAAGAACAAACAAAAACTTTATAAACTTTATTTTAAAAGGGCAATGCATGTATTACTGTATGCAGCTGTAATTTGGAGCCTAAGATCCCCACCACTCACCATGTGGCTCTCTCTCAACTTGCCACTGTTGAAAAACAGTAGAATCTTTAAGAAGTAAGGTTAGAAGGACTCCTGTAAGTCATCTGGGAGCATACCCCCAACCAAGATAGTAGGACTACAGTGTAGGAGAAAGTTTTGTCTGGATCCCGCTAGGTCCCACGGTCCCACAGCTGCTTATAAAATAATTACTCAGAGGCTTATATTAATTATAACTGCTTGGCCATTAGCTCAGGCTTATTACTGGCTACCTCTTACACTAAAACTCAGCCTATTTCTATTAATCTATATGTTGCCATGTGTTCTGTAGCTTTACCTGCATCCCATTACATGTTGCTCCTTGGGCAGCTGGCTGGCGTCTCCTGACTCAGCCTTCCTCTTTCCAGAATTCTCCTTGTCTGCTTATCCCACCTATACTTCCTGCCTAGCTACTGACCAATTAGCATTTTATTTATCAACCAATCAGAGCAACACATATTCACAGCATNCAGAAAGACATCCCTATCACTACAGCCCTTTCATCTCTCTCTTTTACAGTGCCCATGAACTTAGTGGTTTTGCTTCACCACACACTATCACTGTGATCTGCCACAACAGATGCAAATTAATGGGAATAATGGATATTGGACCAAACACCCTGAAATGGTGAGCAGAAACAACTACTGTTTAAATAAGCTGATCATGTCAACATCTTAGTTATCGATTTAAGTGCTGTAAATCTCACTAACAACCATGTTGACATCACAGTGAACTATCACCTGGCATCCGTTAGAATATCTGTTATCAAAAAGACAGAAAATATTAAGAGAAAAGATATGGAGAAAAGAAAACCTCTGGCCATTGCTGGTAAGAATGTAAAACAGTACAGCTGCTGTGAAAGTGGCATGGAACTTCCTCGAAAACTCTCAAGGTGGGATTAGCCATACAATCCAAGCAGCCCACTCATGGAAATACATCCTAACTACTGAAACAGAATCTCAAGAAGTCCTGTAGCCATGTGCATAGCACAGTACCCACAACATCCAAAGGATGAAGCACCTACGTGTGCTCGTGTATAGATGAATGAATAAAGGCATTTTGGTATATACACATAATCAGAAATTCTCCAGGTTTTAAAAAGAAGGAGCTCATACTATATAGTAAAACAGGATAAGATTGAGAAAGTCATGCTGAGTTAAATAAGCTAGTCACAAAAAGTCAAATAGTGTATCATTCCACTCACATAAGAAATGAAATTGATAGAAAATAAAATGACAATGGCCCAGGTTGGGGACAGGGGAAGGACACCTTGGCAGCCAGTGGCCGTCACATCATTTGTGCAAGATGAAACACTCTAGAGACTTGCACAAATATGACTTACGCCACTGAACTATGTACTTTCAAATGGGTAGAAGGGTATACTTGATGTCATGCCATATTGCTGGTTTTGAGACCACAGTTGAATTTTNAAAAAAATAATTTCTGGTTTATATAAATGTCTTCTCAATAATCTCGGGGGAGGGGCACTCTTCCCTAGATATTTTTTACTATTTCTGAAAAGTTTGTAATCACCTTGGGTTCTGTGCCAGAAGGAGGTGAATGATAGGGTCTTTAGGACATGCTCCTTGTGTGTGTTTGTATGTGTACACATATTCTATACATATACTTATATGTATTNTATATAATTTTTGGTAAGTATAATCAAACCACACCTTTGTGTTATTTGTATCTCATCTCTCCTTTTTCTGCACTGACCTCCCTTCCTCCTCCCCTGTTGAAGGCCCTTCCCCATTTTCAGTTTCCCACTTCACATCAGCTATTTCTTACTATTCCCTACTCAAGCCTCATCTGTGGTTATTTCATGTTTTATACTCACATCTGAGGATTTGGAGCTTGGAACCACAGATGAGAGAGAGCGTTCACTGTTTGTCTTTATAGATCTGGGTTACCTCACTCAATATAATCTCTTCTAGCTCCATCCACTTATCTGCAAATTTCAAGATTTCATTTTTCTTTACAGCTGAAGAGCATTCTATGGTGTGTACAGGTACCATATTTTCATTAGCCATTCATCTTCTGAAGGACATTTAGATTGTTTCCATTTCCTAGCTATTGCTAATAGGCCATCAATGAACATGGCTGAGCAAGTATCTCTAGAGTAAAATGGTGAATCCTTTGTGCATATGCCAAGCAATGACATATCTGGATCATATGGTATGTTTATTTTTAGTCTTCTGAGGATTCTCCACACTGATTTCAAAAGTGGCTGCACCAATTTGTATCACCCAAACAGTGAGTGAGGTTCCCCTTCCTCCCAACTTCACCAGCATTTGTCATGAGTTGTTTTGTTGATCTTAACCATTCTGATTAAGGGAAGATGAAATCTCAAATTGTTTTAGTTTGCATTTCCCTAATTGCTGAAGATGATGAACACTTTTTGATGTATTTCTTAATTTTATTTCTTCTATTGAGAACTCTCTGTTTACATGTCTAGCCAAATTTCTAAAATTGGGTCATTTGTTTTCTTGACTTTGTTTTTTGAGTTCTTTTTATATTATCATAATCCTCCATCAGATGGTTAGCTGGAAAAGATTCTTGCCTGTTCTGTGGGTTGATTGTTTCCTTAGCTGTATGTAAACGTTTTAGTTTTATGAGGATCCAGTTATCAATTATTGATTTTAATTCCTGGGCAAATGGAGGAAAAGTCCTTTCCTACACCTATATCTTGTAGGGAACTGCTTATATTTTCTTCTAGCAGTTTTAGTGGTTTTAGTTTCAAATTGAGGTCATTGATCCATTTTGACCTAATTTTTGTGAAGGTTGACAGGTATCGGTCTAATTTTATTCTCTACGTGTGAACACTCAGTTTTCCCAGCACCATTTATTGAAGATGCTGTCTTTTGCCATTATATTTTTCAAGAGTTTAAGAAGTGTTGGCTCTAGATCTNCTTTGAAAGTTGGGTAGAATTCTGCTATGAATCCATCTGTATCTATACTTTTTTTAGTTGGAAGGATTTTAATAACTGTTTCAATCTCCTATTTTGTTATGGATATGTTTAGGTTGTTTGTCTCTTCTTGGTTCAACTTTGACAGTTTGGATGAATCAAAAAATTCATCTACTTATTTTACATTTTCCTACTTAATGAAGTACAAGGTTTTAAAGTATTCCCTTGTAATATTCTTAACTTTTGGTGTCTGTTGTAATGTTTCCTTGTCCTTTTCTAATTCTATTAATTTGGGTCCTCTCTTTCTTTTGGTTAGTTGGGCCAAGGATCTGTCAATCTTGTTTATCTTCTCAAAGAGTAGCTCTTAGATTTATTGGTTCTTTGTATTGCTTTCTTTGTCTTTCATCAATTTGTCCTTTGATTTTTATTATTCTTGCTGTATACTGGGTTTGGGTTTGGTTTTTTTCTTGTTTTTCCAAATTCTTGAGTTTCATCACTAAGCCATTTATTTGTACTCTTTCTGATCTTTTAATGTAGGTATTTCAGGCTGTAAAGTTCCTTCTTAGAACTGCTTTTAATGTGTCCCAGAGCTTTGTTTCATTTTCATTTTCATATCATCTCATTTCATTCCAGGAATATTTTCATTTCTTTCTTGATATTCCTTTGAACCATTTATCATTCAAGAATGAGTTGTTTAATCTCTCTGTCTTTATACACTTACTGGAGTTATGTTTGCTATCAGCCTTAAGTTTTATTGAATAATGGTCAAACAGAACATGGAATCATTTCAATTTTTCTGTATTTGTGACGGTTTGTTTTGTGTCCCAGGATGTCATCTGTTTTAGAGAAACTTCCACATCCTGCTGAATAGAACACATAATCTTTAACATTTGGATGGAATAATCTGTAGGTATCTTTTAGGTCAATTTGATATAAGATGACATTTATTTCTGGAATTTCTCTGTTTTTTTGTCCAGATCTACTTGGGGAATGTTGGGAGGTTGAAATCATCTACAATTATTGGGTTTGTGTTAATCTGTGTCTTTAATACCATTAGTGTACTCCTTTCCTGAACTTTTTACATCCTCTCACGCTCTTTGATCATTCTGTCTAGATCCTCTACTTAATCTTTCAGTCCTGATGTTCTATCTTCTGCTTGGTTTCTTCTACTCATAAGGCTTTCCCCTGAGTCTAACCAGGACACTGAGGTTTTGCTTTTCAGTTCTATCTTAATTTCAGCTGTGTATTCTTCAATGATTCGATCTCTTTATTGAACTCAGTTTTCAAATTTTGAATTATCTTTGTCATTTCATTCAATCATGTATTTGCATTTTCGTGAACGTCACTCGAATATTTATTGTTATATTCTTCAAGTTTAATGAATCGTTCACTCATGTCTTCTCTAAATTCCTTTAATTCTTTGATCAGGTTTATGATTGGTTTTTTGAATTCTGTGTTCTGGTCTTCATCTACTTAGTTCTCTCTAGAGAACACTTTTATGTAGAACTAGTGGGTTTATGAGAGACATGCTGTCTTGGACATTCACACTGATTTTGTTTTTGTGACTTGACCTGGGCATGTGGACTTCTTTCTTTGGTTGTGGGTCTGATGTGATAATCTGNACTCTCTCAGATTGGGTCAGTACAGAAAGTGTGTGACATGAGCTAAAAAGCTGCTTAATCAGCTGTTTGATTAGACCATGGAGAGGCCTGGAGCTAGGACTGGGGGTGAAGAGATGACAGCAGACAGAGGGAAGGATAGGAGAGAAAAGAACCATCTCACCAGTCAAAAGTGGTTCTTGAAGAAAGCAGGTCCAAAGGCAACCAATCTGGAACTAGGCTTTTGGGGTGTGGACATGACGACAGGCATAGGAGTTGGGGTACAATGAGGGCATGCAAAGATGAAAAAAGGAAGAAGTGACTTACTTACCCTATAAAGGTGTCTGGGGAACTAAGGTTTGTAGGTCATGGTCCAAAAGTAGGCTGGTGGATTTGCAGATTGCTATGGGTTGGGAAAAGTGCAGCAAAAGGGAGATGTGACTTCCAGGAAAGGAGGCTACCCAACAAAGAGGGTTCATGGCTCACCTAGTAATTTATAACTGGTTATTTAGAAATCTCATTTTTGCTTAAATTAAAAACATGGATTACTAAAATCCCACAGTAGCACATCAATACACAGACATGCATATCTTGTATGTATATATGAATAAAATAAATGAATGTGTACAAAGCTTTTAGAAAATTAAAAAAACATAGTAGTCAAAACTTAAGCTAATTTGTGTTTACTTTCATGGTGAGTTCTATAAAATTTAAATTTCTAAATGGGAAGAGAGTCAGTAAGGGAAATTTAAATTTAATAAAAGGCTGTTGAAAATTAGGCAATTGTTAGTAATTTCTGTCACTAAGTCTCTATGGTTTACAAAGACCCCTGCAGAAATGCTTTTGTAGCTATCATGCAAACAACCTGGAGTTCTTTTTTTTTTT
>LZPO01056496.1:10166-22232 GCA_001675575.1 Neotoma lepida
GAGCCTTGCACTCTCAGCCTAGGCAGGACAAGACCCTCCTCCCTGGGCCAAGACTGCCCCAGGTGTCCCACCACAGGCACTGGGCTCCAAAAAGTCAGCCTCTGCACCAGGGATGGATCCTGATCCCACCGCCTGGGGGCCCTCAGACACTTCAAGCCAAACAACTGTCTCAAGCTTCCAGAGGGCCCAGTCCAGCACCATGGGGGGCTCCACAGTTATTGGTCCACAGTTCATGCATTTCCACCAGCCTGGCTGGCTTCATGATCTCAATGTCCTTTGTTCATAGAATCTCTCCTCTCTCTCATCAGTTGGACTCCTGGAGCTCTGCCTGGTGCCCGGCTGTGAATCTCTGCATCTGCTTCCATCTGTCTCTGGATGAGGGCTTGGAGATCCATGGCTGGGCACCAGGCAGAGCTCCAGGAGCCCAATCAATGGGAGACAGGGGGCCTTCTATGAGTAAGGAACTACGAGATCATGATGGGAGGGTGTACAGAGATGGCCAGCCAAACTAGTGGAGATGCATGAACTATGGACCCATAGCTGAGAAGCCCCCATGGAGTTGTTCTTAAAGCTAACTTTTAGACAGTACTATTTCCAACCTAATGGTTGCTATGTTCCAGTATCTGTAGCTACTTCTCCACCTGCATCTAACATTTCCTCCCAATGCTCAGTCTTAGCCCCCAGAGATCTTTAGATATAACTAAGCTAGGAGCTCTGAGAGGAAATACAAGGCTTGCTTTGCAATGTGAGTCCCAAGTTGACTTTCTTAAAAAGTATGCTCTGATCCATGTCCTCTTTATAAATCCTGAGTTGCTGCATGCCAAATACTCTTTGCCCATTTCCACTGAATGGCAAACTTCATAAACATAGGCATTTCAACTAGTCATGTCTGGGCATAGTGTGTTGCCGTGACTGGAGGCTGCAGCTTGTATTGTGAACACAAAAACCTTTGATACCTAGAAGAGTATTAAATTTATCTGAGAGGTTTCAATTTTACACTAAATCAGTGTTTCATTTCGTACTTGCTGGATTTTTCAAACTGTTTACAGATGAAAAGAACTCTGTGTGCATTGAACCATTCAATCCATTTTGGTTAGAAGTATGATATTTTCATTTCTAACAAAAGTGCCTGTAAATCCCAAGGCAGCCTCATGCTGCCTTTTCTTTAATGTAAATTACCCCTGTGGACTGCTACTTAAAAAGTTCAGCCAATATATAAATTTCCTGTTCCCTACAGTCCTTCTGAGGGCATTTTCTACAATCTAGCAAAACTCAGCTAGCCATAATCAGGTTTCTATGTTTAAAACAAGAGAGAGAAGCAAGCTGATTTACGACAGCTGAGCCACCAGTGATGGCACTAGTGGTGCACTGATACAACCCTATACACATCTGGCAGATACTTTGAAATCTTTGAATTCTTGTTGGTAGTCATAGAGAAAATGGAAGAAAGAAACCATAGGATAATAGTTGAGTTGCTACAGTTACCAACAGGGGAGGGAACAAGAACTATGTCAGTGGGTCTAAGAAGACAGATTCATGCCAATATATATCTGAGCTCGGGGAAATGCACATGCAGAAAGCGCAGAGGAGGGTCACAGGTTCACAGAATCCTGGCGGAAACAAGTAGTAACTGTCTACTACAACAAAACCTCCTTTATCCAAGTCCGTGTTTCAGCAACAGGAAGGACAAGAAGCCCATCGGGCTGTTATGGTTAGAAGTGTGCTCGGCTCATCCTGTCTGGGGAGATAGTCTGTGCTTTTCTCTACTCCATCTGTACCTCGTCTTAGGAATCTACTTTCAACAGCAATCTCTTAAGGAAGTTCGGGAGGGCAAAGTAGATGCTTCTTTATGTCTGGCTCCATTGTGTGAGCAGCTTTGCTTCCCCTGCCTGCCCACTCTCTCTCAGCCATGGTGCTCTGCCACACCACAAACCCAACCTGACCAAGCCAAGCAACTACAACTGACACCTTTGAAACCGTGAACACAAATTGTCCCTCCTTTTATGCTGTTTACTGCATCTGTTTTGTCACAAACAATGAAAGCTGACAAAGAGTACAGACTTATAAGAATGCCCAGGAATCAGAAGGCTTTCTTTATTGTGCTTTTATGACTAAAAAGCAGAGAACTTGCTACTTCCAAATATACCTGAATCACAGTGTCAAATGTTCTATTGGAAACAAATCTCCCTTCACTTTTCTCCCTGTTGAAGTTCTTGCTGCAGTTTGTTAAGGCTTGGCAGTTGGCTCTCTCTCAGAAATGGCCTGAAGCTTGTAATTCATTTCTTTAAACCACAGAATACCTTTTGGGAGGTNATAGGACCTGTTAAATTGACNGACTCTAATAAAGCCCCCTACTGGAAATAAAGCTGATTTAATTATCAGTCAAGCGGATAAGACTGAGATAAGATAGTTTCAAGACATCCTAAAGGAGTTTAGAATGTTAGATTCCACCTTTTCAGAGACAAAGCTAACTAAATGACTTGTAGTAACTGTTCTTATAATATTTGTGTGCATATGTTTATACAATTTCCTATGTTGTGGGATCACTCCATGTTTGTTCTCACCCCTTTCTCCTAAGATCTAGTATATCATTTAGCAGCAGCAGATTGTCAACCGAAGTTCGTGAAATGAGTCAACTGAAGTTGGTGAATCAATCAATGTCACATTTAATGACAACATCCTTGTGACAGTTTGCACACCATATTTGCCATCTTTCCATCTGAGAGTAAACTGTTCTGCTTCTCTGAACTACAGAATCTACAGACGATCTAATTAATCATCATTTATAGAAAATTTCATGTTGAGGTTTTAAACCATGCCATGTAGGAACACAAAATTTCTTTACAAATGAAACAATGAGATCTTGCTTGAGTCCTTCAATAATATTTTATATCTTTCTTCATTTCAGTCTTGTTTCTTTTTCTTGTGGGGTTTTTATCTAAGAGTCACATAGTTCCAATGCAGCAGCTGTTTCCTGTATAGCTGGATGAACATCGTTATTAGCTTTCATTTTGTTCAGTTCCATAAACAAGTAATGTTTACCATCAAAATAGTATTGTCAGCTACCCTTTTCATCATATATTATAAAGTAATAAGCCATCCCCAAAGAAAAAACTTAAAATAAATTCCATCCCTTGATCTCATGGCTTTAGGTAGCATAAATTCAAGATCTCAGTTGACAAATTTTGTTGGTATGATATCAGCTAGAATTATCAGTCAGACAACACTGAAAACAGGATTGATTTGGAGGACCAAGGAGGACTTCACTCATAAACTTGCTATCTAAACAGGAATAGGTTTGATAACTAAACCTGACTAATTGAGATCTATCTATATGCCTTCATTCTTGGGGCCTCTACACATTGTCTACTCATCAAGATATTTGTACATTTTATCTGATGGCTTAGAATTCCAAGATAACAGGGTGGAAGTTTGTACTCTTCCTAGAAGGCCGGCCTCAAAACCAGTGTGATATTACTCATATGACGCACTATGGATTAAGTAGTTGCAGGCCTGCTTAGATACAAAAGTATCCTTTTAAAAACTAAAAGTGAAGCAAAGGTGTTACCACAATTTCCTAAAGGAAAACATTTTCTGGACTTCTGGGTTAGATGGTATATTAGATAGAAAGAATAAGATAAAATAATAAGTTCTATTCATGTACGAGAAATATCTAAAGGAAAGGCTAGGTGGGAATTCTACTAGTGCCCAGTCATGCTGTGCTTACTCACATTGCCGTGGGTCAGCTGTAACTATGAAAGAAGTTGTCTCAGCGGTGGGCACCAAGAGATCCAGAGAAAGAGGGTCAATGCTGTGGAAATGCAGCAAGAGGCAGATGTGGCATGCATGGAGAGAAGGCCCAAGCAGAGAAGGCTGTGGAGGCCAAAGCTAAACAGCAGCACAGGAGCCAGAAGTTAACACCGGGAGATATTCACCTCAGCCCTCGCCTTTCCCTGGGCAAGCGACCCAGAATTGTGCCAAGTGTGCTGCAGAACTTGGCACGGTATCTTTATGGGTTCAGAGAAGACAAATACAATCACATGAGCTTTCCACTTCTCCTCAGCCTCCTGCCTACAGAAAGAGCAATCCAGAAACAACAGAGGCAAAGTTGTTCAGGCAGCTGAACGGAGAATTCTGGCGGAAAATGGACTCCAGCCACAGAACTTCTCCTCTGGAAGGACACACTGACTTAACTTGTTTGAACTGCTGAGACCAGAAGCCCTCTTCTCCACCTGTGAACAAGTGTAAGAAAGACAATCCAAGGGTAAGGAGAGAACTCAAAATTTTAATGAGGCTTAACTTCTAACTGAAGTCATAATACCTTCTTTTCCATTTCATTGCTTTTAAAATTATTTACACTTTTTACTTTAATTATTCAGTTGTATTTTACTTGTATCTCATTGGTAACAGCTTTTATGTATGTTCTGTCTTTCTCTTGTCTACTCCACAATATTTTCCCCTACTATCCATGACACATCTAACCCATATACTTTTGTTCTCATTCATACCTTGCTCCCTTTCTCTTCCCCCCTCATTTTAGTTCTTAAATATTGCTACCTTTAGCTCTAACAATAAAAATTAAAAATTAAAACTATATGTTCCCCAAGCCATACCGTAGCACTATCTCTGAGCCTTATCAGAGACACATGTGAAATACATAGTAACTTCTATTTCAAGTTAACACCAAGAATACTGTCAAATCCTTATACCTGTTACTTCAGTCCTCTTCCCTCCTAAAAAAGCAGTAGGGAATATAAATCCCAGTGAAGACTAACATAAAATCAAACAGACAAAAAGAAAGGGCCGGGGCAAGGATTCAAAGACATATTCAACCCAGTGAATGCATAAAACACAACAGGGAAACACAAAAATAGGAGACAACAATCTACTATGCCACCTCAGTGAGCTCATAACTCAAGACCAGAAACCAAAGATAATGAGGTATCTGAAGTGCTAGAAAAAGATTGTAGAGTCTTCGTTAAAAGAATTGATGGCCACATGAAAACACTCAAACAGGTAGATGAAGGAAATAAGGAGATCAGTTGAGGATCTAGACAACAAAGCTAGAAAAGAGAATGAATAGTCAACACTTAGAAGGAAAAAAATTAAAACATGGAGACATTTTAACAAGAGAATTGAACTCTGAAAAAGACCCAACAAATGGAAGAATCAATTAAATGAAAACACCATGGAAAGTCTTATCAATGGCAGTTAATGCAACAGACTCAAAGGAAATCTGGAGTTCTCAGGATGTAGGCAGGATGTAGCCTGATTCTTGGTCAGAATATCCCATGNGTGGTCTCTAGCTCAGATCCAGATAGAATCTGTGTTTCCCTCTGAAACCTCCTGAGCTGGGCCTCCATGGTCCATATTTCTCCCAGCGGTGGTATCTACTAAGCCTTTTGTAACCCCAAAATTCAAAGTCTTCTACTACATTCTTCTCACAAATCAGTTCTACATGCCTAAGTCCACATAATAAAGTTCATCACATCACCAGCTCCACTTCTTAGTACCAGTTTTTTTTTTTTTCATTTGTTACTGGTTTTGTTGATGTGGTAGAATACTTCAACAAAAGCAAGTTAAAGCTAGAAGGGTTTGTTTTGACTTACAGTGTGAGAGTATAAGCCATTGTGGTGGAGAAGTCACCGATACAGACAACTGGTTAAACTACATCCACAATCTGGAAGCAGAGAGTGATAAATGCCAGTGCTCAGCTCACTTTCTCCTCTTTATTCAGTCTGGGGTCCCAGATCATGAAACAATAGTACCCACATTTAAGGTGAATCTTTCCACCTAAAGCAGTCAAGATAAGCCCTCATATACATACCTGAAGATTTGTTTCCATGGTGATTGTAAATCCCTTGATGTTCACTGTTAAGCATCTTATCATTTAAACAGCATCGAGGACAGAAATCCCATGATTGTCTCAATAGATGCAGAAGATTTGTGTAATAAAATTCAACATGACTTTATGAGAAAAGTCCTGAAGAAACTAGGTATAGGCAGAACACATCTCAGTATAAAAAAGGCTATATAAAGCCAATCGGTAGCTGAAAGTATGTTAAATGGAGAAACAGAAAATTCCCTTCAAAATGTAGAATGATACAAGAACATCCATGCTCTCTATCCTTATTAAATATAGTACTCAAAGTTTTAACTAGAGATATACGACAAAAGAAAGAAATAAAAAGGGGTATATATAGGGAAAAGAAGTCAAATTACCCTTACTTGTACAGGATATAATCTAATAAAACCCTACAAACTCCACCAGAAAACTCTTATACCTGATAAAAATATTTTCAGTAAACTGGCAATATATAAAATCAATAGATAAAAATTGATAGTTTTTCTGTATACCAACACTGAACTTTCAAAGGAAGATACTAGGAAAATATACTCCATTCACANTAGCGTCAAAAAATTGCAAAGAATAAACCTAAGCAAGGAGGAGGAAGACCACTATAATGAAAATGTCAAAGGAAATGGAGGATGGCACTAGATGATAGAAAGACTATCAGTGTTCAAAGATTGGCCATAATAGTAGTGTAAATATGGCTAGATCACCAAAAGTGGCTGTTGTGAAGTAGTTTCCTCTGAGATTAAAAGCTTCCATTTAGAGAGAAGCTCATTATGACACAGGGTTTTAAAGGGGAGGTAAAACAGGAGAATAGTTTAAGATAGGATGTTAAAGACTTGGACACAGAGCTCAGCAGTTAAGAGCACAGGCTGGTCTTCCAGACGACCCTGGTTCAATTCCCAGCACCCACATAGTGGCTCACAACTTTCTGTAATTCCAGGTCCCAGGAGATCTGATACCCTCTTCTGGCCTCCAATGGTAATGTGTGCATGTGATACACATAAATATATGTAGAAAAAAACACTCATACACATAAAATAAAAATAAGTGAATTTCTATTTTAAAAGACAGAATGTTAAAAGTAAAGTAAAACAAGAGAATGCTTTCAGGGAAGGCGAAACATTCCATCCTGCAGGGAAACTAGTTAAGTTCAGGAAATAAAAACTCTATAGCTTCAGGAAGTCCCTGAAACAGAGCAGATTCACTAGGCCTCTCCCTCCTCAAGCATAAATAAGCAGCAAGGACTGCTGATAGTGACTTTCAAATAAGTTGAGTTGCCTAAAAGAGGCTTAGATCAGCTGAGCCACCTGGAAAAGATGTAGATCATCCAAGCTTTCTGCCAAAAGCAGAGACCAGCTGAGCTGCCTGGAAGAAGCTCAAACCAACTGAGCTACCTGTGAAGGACACTCTCAGATGTATAGCTGCCTGAAGGTTGTTTGTTCAGTGTACTCCAGGTTTCCAGCTTCCATGAACTGCTACCAATACTGGAGTGCACTTTTGGTGATGTAGCTGTCTTTTAATGGTTTCTGTTCCTATACATAATTCTTTACCCATATTCTTGTCAGGAAAGCAAATAAAGTTGGACGCTGGTAGTATCCATACTTTGGTCATCAGTTCACTACCTGGGGTGAATAGGCTTTTGTTCACATTTCCTTAGGAATAGTGCCACACAACATTGGTCTTTAGATTCAACACATTCCCCATTAAAATCCCAATGATGGCCAGTGCACTCAGGAGGCAGAGGCAGGCAGATCTCTGAGTTTGAGGCCAGCCTGGTCTACAAAGTGAGTTTCAGAACAGCCAGGGCTACACAGAGAAACCCTGTCTTGAAAAAAAAAATTCCGAGGATATTTTAGGAAGATTAATATCGAGAATACACAAAGAACACAAATAACAAATAATCAAGAAAATAAATGACCCGATCAAAAACTGGGCTACAGATTTGAACAGAGAATTCTCAAAAGAAAAAACAAGTAAGAGTCATCTTTAAAAGTGTTAACATGTTAGCAATTAGGGAATTATAAATTAAAACTTCTTTAAGATTTTATCTTACCCACATCGGAATGGCCAAGGTCGAGAAAACAATTGTCAACCAGTTCTAGCAAGGATGTGGGGAATGGTGAACCTTCATCCACTGTTGGTGGGAATGCAAACCTGTGCAGCCACTATGGAAAGTAGTGTGGAGAATTCTTTTAAAATTAAAATGAAATCTACCATATGACCCAGCCATACCATTCCTTGATGTCTTAGGCAATGCTCTATTGCTATGAAGAGCCACCATGAGTTTGGCAACTTTTATAATGGAAAACATTTAATTGTGCTTGTTCACAGTTCAGAGGTTTAGTCCTTTGTCATCATGGTAGAAAGCATGGTGGCATGCAGGCAGACATGTGNTGGAGAGTAGCTGAGAGTTCTACATTCTGATCTGCAGGCAGAGAGACTGGGCCTGGCTTAAGCTTTTTAAACCCCAAACTCCACCCACAGTGACACGCTTTCTTCAGCAAAGCCATACCTACTCCAACAAAGCCACACCTCCTAATAGTACTACTCTTTGGTGACCAAGAATTCAAAGCTATGAGGCTCTAGGGCCATTTTTATTCAAATAACCACATGTGGAACATCCCCAAATGCAATATCCTATTCCACTAACATTGCTTAAACATGTTCATTGCCACTCTATTCACAATAGCTTGGGAAATGGAAGCAAGCGAAGTGTCCTTCAACTGATGAATAGAAATGAAAATGTAGTACAAAAATACAATGGAGTACTATTCATCTATAAAGAAAAACAAAATCAGGAAATTTACAGGTAAACGGATGGAAAGAAAACATATTATAATGAGTGAAGTAACTCAGAGCCAGAAAGACAAATGCCTCTTGCTCTCACTTCCTAATGGATCCTAGTTCTGAATCTTCAGGTGTGAGTATATAACCTAGAATAGCCGTAGAAACCAGGAAAATAACAGGTATCATGGAGGTGGGGAGGGGAAGGAGCTCTATAGCGGGTGATGGTAGGACACAAGTGCTATAAAGGCGAAGATGAGGGAAAAT
The DNA here is from genome assembly GCA_001675575.1 of Neotoma lepida. Taxonomy (NCBI): domain Eukaryota; kingdom Metazoa; phylum Chordata; class Mammalia; order Rodentia; family Cricetidae; genus Neotoma; species Neotoma lepida. Next base: position 19,075 of record LZPO01056496.1, read on the forward strand.
TGGGGATTTTAACTGGTGAAGGGGAGAGAGGGCAATACAGAGTGACAGGGAAGAAGAAAGGACAAATTACATTAAGGGTGTCTGAAAAAGTCCTAGGGAAATATTTTATGTTTACTTAAAAATACATATATAATATTTAAGTATGTGTGTGTGTGTGTGTACTATATGAAGTGATGGCACTTGGGGTGATTGCACTTCTAAGAGCTATGGACCAAAACCCCCTATAAAAACCCCAGTGCCAGGCATGGAAATCCTCACTTTGAGGTGTTGGCCAGGGGAGTCCGAGAGACACACAAAACAATACAGTCTACTGCCATTGCCCTTGGTTTCTTCCAAGATCTTGAAGGTAAGATCCTACTGCTGATGATACCACATACTTCAGACATAGGATTTGGAAGAGTCAAACTGGAACTGGCCTGGAAGCCTCTTTCTTGAGGACTGGCCCTCAGAGCATCAGAAGGTGCTATAAAGTTGCCAAAGATAAAAAGCAATCAAGAGTTCTACCCAGATGTAAAGCCCATAAACCACATCAGTGACCAGCACAGCAAGATAACCCCAAGCGTGCAACAGCAGCACTCATATCTTAGGGGTAACTAGCAGCCATCTAATTTGGTTTTAAGCCAGTCAGGAGGGAATTCATACCTTGTCCTGTAAATATAGATGATTACCTGGGGAGACCACGGAACGTAGAGAAGAATCTGAAACTGCCACTTTCCTAAACAACTGTAATGCCTAACTGTGTTCTAAATACTTATATTTACACACATGGGTAAGTTTAGTTCTCAGCCCTCATAAAAGAAGACTCTCTTTGCAGCAAACAGACAATTACAGAAATCTACAACTGGTCCAAATGCAGAGGACAATTGACAGTGGAATGCCCAACCCCAAGTGAAAAATCTATAATATAATCCCTATACCTAAGGGTAAGGGAACATTGACAAAGAGGGAGAAGAAAGATTGTAAGAATCAGAGGACCAGGATGTGTGCTGCAAGATGGTGTCTTCTATAAATGACAAGGAAGTTGCATCTGTGACATCTTAACAATGTGGTTACCTCAATAAGACCCACNTAATGATACCAGTTTCATGCTAGTGCAGATAGGGAAAGTCTAACAAGGCTTAGCCCTAGATGAAGAATTATAGGCCATTAATGGCTACAGAAAGAGAGAGAATTAGTCTTTTCTAGGGACAAGCTTCCTGGTAGGTTATCCTGTCCCAAGAAGTAATACCTAAGTATTACTAAGTAACACATAAGAGAAACACTACATAGACCCAGCAAGGGTTTTTTTTCTGTGTGTGTGTGTGTGTGTGTGTGTGTGTGTGTGTGTGTGTGTATGTGATTAAAGAGGTCAATAATTTGAGAGGGAGTGGGAGAACTGAGAAGGAGTTGGAAGGGGGAGAGAGAAGGTAGAAATGATATAAATACAGTATTCATGCATAAAATTCTTAATTAAAAATTTAAAGAAAAAAATTAATTAAAATTTTATTTCATGTCAATATGAAGTTGAATAACAGAAGCCAATCTCCATGCAGAAAAGTGCAAGTAGATGCTTCAAACAGACCACCATCTTAGTAGGTTTTGGGGAAAAGAAGCAGATATTTGCACATCAAATAAAGTGTTTATCATTGGAAATATTTCAGCTCTTATCTATACTGGTGTTAATAGTTCGGGGGAGAAGGAAAATTTGCCTACATACAGTAGTGAGAGAGAAGTGTTAGCATGATGCCCATGAGTACTCGAGAAGAGCTGTGACCCAGCAGGTGTGGATCACAAAAGAGGGAGGGGAGGACACAGGGCACAGATTTTAATGAGTGGGTGATGAAGATGTGATATTATAACTGGGGAAAAAGAGAGCAAGAAGGTCTTAGGGACTGTAAAAAAAAAGAGGATGTAAGATAATTAATACATAGAGTAAATAGAAGAAGAGATGGAGGGCTTGAGAATGCAGAAAATTAGATGGATCGTCCATGGAGTTTCTGAAGTTTCCTGGGCAGCTCTTGAATAGGAGTTGGGATGACTTTAAGTATTAGTGTTTCTAAGCACATCACAGTAACCAGCTTAGATGATATGTCATTGCAATATCAATCACTATAGCAGATTCCAAGGGTTAAGTATTGCACAAAAAGCATGGCTCAAGAAGGGAGACATGTAAGATTTTCAAAAACTTTTGAGGTGCTGTAACTAATGAAAGGAGATGATTGCAGAACCTCTACTGTTGACTGTTCCACTTTACACACCCACAAACAGTGTGGCAGTGTTCAGATCTCTCTGACTCATTGTCAACTCCTGTTATTTTCTCCTGTTTGGGTTTTGTTCATGGCACTCTAATGACTATCAGATACTATTTTATTGGGGTTTTGGTTTGCCTTTCCCCGACAATTAGTAATGTTGAGTGTCTTTTCATGGCCCTGTTGGCCGTATGTGCATTTATTTGGAAAAATGCCTATTCAAGTCCATTGTCCATTTTCCAACTAGGCTATTTTGTAATTGAAATATAGCACCATATGTATTTTAGATAATGTCTTATCAAATCAATTGCTTGCAAATATTTTTTGTAGGTTACCTTTTTCTCTGCTAATTGTTTCCTTCACTGAACAGAAGCTTCAGGTTGGAGGTAGAACTAGCATATATTCAAGGAATCCTACTGAGCTCCTACAAGAAACAATTGAAAATGGATCTTAAGATAATATTTGCACTTCATGTCCATTACAGCATTGTCCACAGTAGCCAAGACTTGGTAACAATCTTCACGACCATTCTTAGATGAATGACGCACAACTGACACACACTGCTTACACTGCTGTACTACACACATGGAGTAGGAGGCCAGCCTCTCAATGTGTGCTTTTACTACAATAAAGAGATGGGAAATGGATTCTTGGTATCAAACAATTGGCATACATAACAATTGCTGATATGAATACCTAGTTCCACGTTCACATTTACACATAAAGATCTTGTTTCACATCCCCAGATTTTCTAACCGCCTAGATGGTGCAAACATATCATAATGTGCTGTAGCCCAAAACCTCCTACCCATCCACCACTAAGGACCCACAACAGCTATACAGCTACAACATTGTGTTATTTCTTACTTTTATCAACTGAAACAAAATGAAAGAAAAAGTTTCTTAAGTTTTATTTGGGGGTAGTTTTTT
>LZPO01056501.1:0-22109 GCA_001675575.1 Neotoma lepida
AATTCACATATAGTATGGACAAACATTTCTGCATGTGCCCAGCACATCAGCCCTTCAACACTTGTTTATGCATATTATTTGGATGAATGTTGGTAATTATGTCCATTTCCTCAGCTCCCCTAAAAGGAGAAGCTACCCAACATTCATACATAAACATATAGCCTTGTGGTANGTTTGCTCAGTTACCACAGACAAACAGTTTCTGATTCAAAGGAGCTTAAGAGATAAGGATGGAAAATGAGTCCTCACAGCTTTAATTACATTGCCGCTGGCAACAAGGTGTTACAGTGGCAGAATGACAATTGCTATGCCTCAGAGTATAGATTCAGGGTCAATATGCTATTTCATCCCGGTGCACCCCAGCAGATGAGCACCATGTTGTGGTTCTATTGGTCTCCCAGTGTTTGATCCCTGCAGCTGAAGTTAGTCTAATGTGCAATAGGAACTACAGGATGATGTGTGTGCCTGTAGTGAACTGGACCATGTTTCACTGATTACGTGTTTCACTTAAGCTGAAATTGAAAATGTGAGTAATTATCTACATTTAAAGACCATCATTGTTTTCCCATTCCCAAGATTTCACCTGTGTGAGCACACAACTATTGCTGTGGTCAGCTTGAAGTTTGAAAATGATCAGCTGCTGTCCTTGACGTCCAAAATTTCCTTTTCAAACATTCTCAGTGAACTTTACAGAGGCCCCACTCCCTCCCACGCCTTGGTTTGTTCATTTCCCTCGCTCTTTTCTCAGCACAGGAATAAGGCTGCAGGAGCCACTCATTTGGTTACTCATTTCCAGCAGGCACCCTCCACAGGGTCACAGGAAAACAATCAGGTCAGTCCTGTCACTGCCGAAGAAGACAAACTGCATCTGTGTCTTACCTTCATGCGGTCGCACGGGCGCCAACTGGCAGGCGAGCGAGTTGAATTCTTTCTGGAAATCACTAAAGACCATGTATGACCGAGAAACCTGCCTCCCTATGCATAGCAGAACAGCAGTGCTGACACTTCTGGGAGAGTCAGGGGAACCTGGCAGCCGTTTCAGCGTCTTCTGGTCCTGTGATTAAAGTCTTCCCACTCTGGCCCCCACTCCCAAACCAACTGGACCCTTTTGCTATTCCAGCAGTGGTAGTGGACCACTGTAGTGTTCCGCTCTGAGAGCTCTACTTTACTTTCTGTAACCTTCCCTTCCATCCAATGAAAAGCAACTGTGGCCTTTTACTAAGTAAATGAGCAAATATTTTCCCAGTGTTCACCAGGTTAGATCCCCATTTAATTAAACTGGCTCATTATGTCCCTATCTGATTAGCAGAGTAGAATCAATTATTCAATGCACAAACATGGCTGCAGGAGCTTGAGGTGTATACAGAGCTGTTCATTTAATTCCAAGGACACTAATTAGGTACAAAGCAAGCAATAACTTTAACAATTGCAGGCACAAGCATACATGCAGTATAGGACAAGGGGAAGGGAGGGGGCAGAAAAGCAGGTCTTCATTTTCTTAATAAGCTGGATTCTCTTCCCCCTAACAGGGTCAAGAAAAAAACAGAAAGCAAGAGAGGATGAAATGTAGATCAAGAAAGCTAAGCATCCAGGAAATAACCCCCCGGGATTTGCATATGTAATGGTGTTCTGCTACTTTTGTACTTTATAATCAAACAGTAGGCAATTATCCAAATTATTGACAGCAGATTTCTCATTTCAACTGCAAATTAAGGCCATTAATAAAGCTTTCTAATGCAAAAGTGACTAATTAACTAATGGAATGGAACTCGGAAGCTGTGATATCAAAACCAGTCCACCACATATTGTGGAAACACAGGGGAACTAATTAGTTTAATTATCAAAACAGCTAATTAAAATTACACAGTTGCCTAATTAGTTCTTTGCGTTTTTTCTCTGGTTTAATTGACAGGATGGAGTTAAATAGGTAACTGGTCTCAAAGAGGGAAAGGAAAAAAAAATATAGAACTGTCTAACAGCTCCTGCTGAATATTTTAGCTGATGTTATCTCATTCATGTGGCAGACCAGAAACAGGAAAATAAATGACTCTCATCCTTTTGGTAAGCAACTCCAAATTTTCTGGACATAAATCTGCCCTGGGAGTAAGCTATCGAGAAAGATTTTCATGAAGTTAAAAGTCTGGGATGTGTCGATGCCTCTGAAAGGTCAGGGCGAACACATATTTTGGAGGAGGACAGCATGTGGTTTTTCTTCAGGAAGTTAATTTTTCACTTAGTTTAATTTATACGGTACTGTATGTGAGGTTCCCTAATCACTGCCAAGGGACATGTAAAAGTGGCTTAGATAGCAGAGTCGCTTCTGAGTCAGAGCAAGCTGAAAGATAGCAGCTGAATGGAGAGGTGAAGCATGAGTCTTTCCCCCAGGTCTGAGGACTTTCTTCCTGAGTACTGCCTGCGTGTTGAGAAATGGGACTCCAGAGAGTACTACTGGAGGATGTGGGTGTTGCCTTCACAGGAATGCAGCCACATCTGACTTTCCCTGCCATTTCAGCACTTGTGGTTCTGGTCAGCACCTTCAGGCCCCATGGCAGCCACTGTAGGGCTGTAGTGGTTACAGGCTATTGACAGTACAGTGCTGCATAGACAGCAGGTGTTTTCAAATGTCATTTAAAGTACAGAGTCTCTTTTAGCTTTGCCTCAATGAAGGGCAACAAATGAGCAGGTGACTACAACAGTTCAATGTCTTTTGTAAAAGTTGTGTTCTATGTACGTTCGCCTACTGTAATCCTTTCAATAAATCTTTGTTTTTGCCTGTATATGGGGTTCAGTGAGGTGGTCTTCTCTTTTCCAACATTTCTGTATTGTTTGTTTTCCTTCCTTTTGTTTTTTAATTTATGTTTGCAAGTGATATGTTTGTTATGAGAAGAAATGACTAACTGAATGTGAATGGATTAGGATCATATATGCTCAGTAGTCAGGTATTGTATGTTTAAAATATATTGTATTTTATACATATAAAAACAGGTATATAGCACACATATACATGTAAATCATAAAATATAAAATAAAGCAGGTCATTANAAAGCCATCACATACCTTAAGTACATAGCTTTTGAAGATTTTGCTGAGAGTCCCCATAGCATTTCCACACATAGCCCAAATACACTAACCTTACTCCCATACCTGTGTGAGGAGAAATTTCATTTATTCATTTCTCTTCTGAAAACTTTGGAATATACTTTGTCATTATCCCAAAGACCATACACATATCCCATAATTCAACAGTTCCATATCTGAGGAAATTTCTTATATGGCTACACCAAAAATATAGTAAAATACATTTATAGAAGATGGTTATATGAAAATTATTTTTTGCAATTAATCTCTGATAATGACATATTATTGTTTTAAGCATCACAATCAAAAGTGTGAATAAAGAGGCTTGACAGTATTTTAGAGATGGCCTATAAATGAAAAATGATCATTAGTACATTGCTTTCTAAATTATTTAATATTCAACCTTTGGTGAATTCTCCCATGTATCATACTCTGTCCTGTTGATAGGGAATATACCAGTGAATAAAACAGAAGTGTCTGCTCCCATGGTGACTCTATCTTATTGTGGTTTACAGGCATTAAGCAGATAAATAAGAACTGTGGTGTATTATATAGTGGTTCTACTACAGATAAACACAAGGTCAAGCAAATGGGAAGAGACTAATAGGTTTCTAGTTTAGTTATCACAGACAGGGAGGTGCCATTTAAACAGAAGCTTCAGTGAAGGTGAGGAAGACACCATTTGTACATCTGCAGGCAAAACCACAAAGGCCATCTTTTTATTGGCTTATAAAAGCAGTAAGGATGTCATTGTAAGTAAGATAGAATTAGCCAGCTATGACATTTGCAACCAGACTATGTCCTTATTCCATGCCTTTATAATGTACATATATCATCTACTTCTGGTGTGAATGAAAATACATCTTTTGATGATTTTGCACAGTAAAGTTAGTTAGCGAATGTGTTTTCTGTCTCAGAATGTCATACTGGTTGATAGATGGATGGAGTCTTAGTAGGGCAGGAGTTGAAGCAAGAGGATGTGACTGTCATTCCATAGGGAAAGAAGGCTGTCCATGGGGCAGAACTGGGAATAAAAGATCAGACAAAGGATATGTTTGAATGTGAGACCAAACAGTTTGTTTACAGTCTGCTTGTATATAAACACAAAGATGAAAATTCAAGAATGACTACAATGTCCTTAGTAGAACAATTAGCTAAAGATGATGCCATGTATAGAGATGAACAAGATTCAGAAAGGATACTACATGGTCCATCACTAAAGAAAACTAGGACATGTGGTGTCCAGAACCTCAGGAGAGGGACATGTTTCACAAAGGAAGTGAACAACTGTGATGCTGAGAGTTACGAGAACATGGTGACTGAAACTGATCTTAACTTTGACAAAAGGGTTTCATTTGCGTTTCCATGAAGACTGATAGGAGGAAAGAATAGATTTGAGTAGGTTATGGAGAGAGTCACAGATGAATACATTGAGATGATTAAGGTTACTGATGAGAGAAATGGGCACATGGTGGAAAAATATAAATCTGTTTGGTTACTTTGTAGATTTTTACTATGTGGCTAAGAATGTTTACAGGGAAGATAATTAGAATAGAGATGCTCTGAAGTGGGGAGGTTTGTGTAAAATCTCTTAAGCAGCATACGGAGTTGCCTTTAGGATTGGAGAATGGGTAATCGGCCATAGTTACAAATCTCAACTTTCAGGGATTCATCTTGGTTGCCAACTTGACACATCCAGGAAGAGGAATCCACAATTGAGGACTTTCTTACACCAGAGTAGCCTGTGGTCATGTGTGGGGAACATTTTCTTGATTAATGATTGATGTGGGAGGGTCCAGCTCTCTATAGATGCTGCTGCCCCTAGGCGGGTGGGCCTGCGCTATGTAAGAAAGTTAGCTGAACAAGAGTCAGGGAGTGAGTCTTTAAGCAGTATTCCTCTGTGGTTTCTGCTTCAAGCACCTGCCTTGTCTTCCCTCAGTGAGGGACTGTATCATGTAAGATGAAATAAAACCTTTCCTCTACAAGTTACTTTTGGTCAATATTTTTATCATAGTAACACAAACGAACACTAGAAGAGAAAGCCTAGTGTAGAAGGGATTCAGATGAAGACAAGCTTGTAGATTTGCCAAAAGAATGTTAGAGTGTTTCTCTGAGTACTTACACTCAATTTTTATAGTGAACTATAAAGAGTTATGTTAGCTGAGAGTTAGGAAGACATATAGAATAAAGAGTTCCAAGGTGATGCCCAATATGGTATATACTCTTGTATTTACATTCTCACATCACTGGAGGTCCTGTGATGTGAGAAAACTTCACTCCTGTGATTGTGTCCTTTATACAAAGCAAACCATCCTGAATGGACCTGGTCAAACACAGTTACCCCCTAAATGATTCCCNATGTGGTCACACTAGAGGAAATCAAAGGTATCAATTGCTGCTGATCCAAGAGGAAATGGAATTCTGTGTGGTGAAGGACCTTAATGGAAGGCATGATGNACAGTTTCACGTGGCTTCCATAGGCTGCTTGGTCCCTAGCCAACAGACAGCTACTGGGAACCTCTAGCTTACAGCTGCAAGGAAATCACTTTGGCCCACATTCGTGAGACTGGAACACATGCCCTGTCTAAGAATAGAGTAATGTTTCTGCCCTCTTTCCAAGGTAATTTTGGTAAGACCCCAAGCATAGAATACCATCATTCTACATTTGTGCTAACTACAAAACTATGAGACTAAAACCCAAACCAGACCACAAAGAAGCAAAACCAAATAAAAATTCACATTTCCTCCCTGGAACAAGCAGGGAATTTGTTAAAGAGCATCTCAAATGAAAGTGAGAGAAGAGACTGCACAGTAGAGAACGGTTGCTCAGCAGAGTGGAGAATCCATTTGAGGTTTGCAGTCATAAATCTGAAGTAAGATTGATCTGGTAAAGCTTGAATGGAAATATAGAATAGGTTAGGAATCAGGTTAAACTCAGGCTGCTCTTCGGTCAGTTGAATGAGTTCAAGGAGATGAAACTATGTGTGAAAGAATGGCCATTATGCTGGGTCAAGCTGATCAACAAAACAGATCATAGTAAAGCATGAGACCCAGAAGGCCATGGGGCACTCTGACTATGTAGCAGCAAAGGGCTGAGTATCTCAGTGGGGCATAAGGTTTGGAAGGAGTGAATCTCACAGGAGTAAGATGCATTTAGAGTCAGCCCTTACCTGCCATTTTGATCACAGCTTCTGTTCAGCCATGCATCATTTAATAACTTCTGGAGATTGGGTCAAATTGTGCACAAAGCAGTCTTAAGTCTTGAGCCTAAGACATCATGGTTTTGTGCCATCATTATGGGCTCTTCCCCAGTACTGCAGAACTATTTCTTGGAGGGCTATTCTTCTGTGGAACATGAACATCTTCTTTCAAGAAAACCTTCATCATTAGTCACACACATATCTTAGTGTGAATATTAGCAATTCAAATATCGCCCACAAATCTAATGTTTTTGTCTTTAAGAAAAATTTGCTTTCAGACAGAAGATATTTTGGTTTTAGGAAAACCAGAGGACTTTCTGCTTTCTCTGAGAAATTAATAGAGTCCTCAGTGAATTAGAGCCTGTAGACCACATCTATCCTGCCACCTGCTTTCTGTCAATAAAATTTTAACTTAATGAAGCCACATCCATTTATCTACACATTTACCCAAACTCCTTTGCACTAAGCCAAATTTGAGTAGATAGCATGGCATACAACTAAATAATTTATAACACGGTCCTTTTCAGAAAATATTGCTGACCTCTGGCCCTGAGATCTCTTTGCTCATGCTGGTTGGGTTTGATGCTTCTTTTTCTGCCTCTATGTTATAAATTATTAGAAGCACACAGTAGTCAGTTGGGCAGGTANAAAGTGGAGGGTGAAGAGGCAGGAGAGAAGTTTTATGCTTCTCTGCCTATGGCTTTGATGAAGTGAAGGAAGAGAAACTAGTTCCCAGCGTGGGCAGCTGAACCATGACACTCTTGGTTTTGTGTTTGATGAGAAGGTAAGAAATTGAGATATTTCAAAGAATGAGTGATCCAAGCAAGGCTTGAATCACTGATAGTTTCAGGTGAGCCTTTACCATCTAGTATGCCACCAAGGTTTCTTAGTCCTTTGTGTCAGGGAGAAAGAATACTCTGTTTTACAGAAATATGCTCCCCCTGATGACTTTATGATGTGATATAATATTTTATACTTTGAATTTATGGTTCATTTTTTCTATTAGGTTCTGCGTGGCTAAGTTTAAGAGNTATTATAAACACAGGGGCTATCTCTTAAAACAGGTCTTCTCCTCAGTTTTCCACGTTGTCTTGCTAGGATTTTATAGCTTTACTAATATTTGCAGAAGCCTTTTAGTGTGGATTATCATTTTCATTTTTGTTTGTTCTTTTGCTTTTTGTTTTTGGGCTGTTTTATTTTTAATTTTATAAATTTCTAATCTGAGTCTTTGTGCTTTTCTTTGATCTATTTCAGGTTCACTGTACTATGTCTTTGAACTAATTGTAAAGGAGTCTGCTGGGTTAGCCCAGATGATGGTCAGTCTTATCAGTTTTTAAGTCTTTTATTGAGAAATTTTACATTCACATTTGTCAGGAAATTGGCCTACAACTTTCTTCTTGTTGTTCTTGTTGATAATAGTTTATGAAGGAATTTTCATAACATTTTGTCTCTTTTTATTTTATGAAATGGTTCAGAAACATTGGTAATGGGTCTTCCCTGAAGATCTGGAAAAAAACAGCAATAAGTGTATCTGGGTCTGGGGCTTTTTTTGTGAGATATATATTTTTTATTACTGCTCAATCTCCTTGGTTGTTTTAGATCTTTAAACTTCTTTTGCTCTCATGGTTTAATTTTGTTAGGTAACATGTTCTGTCTTCAAACTTACTCATTTCTTCTACACAGTTTATTGCAATATATTAATAAATGCCCAAATGTTCCTTAGACACTTCTGATTTTATTACTCTGTCTCTTNTTTCTCTTTGGGTTAGTTTGGTTATAGGTTTTCCAGTCTCATTTATTTTTTTCAAAGTACCCACTCTTTTATTGTCTCATTGTTTTCATTTCCATCTTGATCATTTCTGCCTCAATCTTTCTTTCCATCTACCAATTTTTAATTTGCATTCTTCTTATTTTTCTAAGATCCTGAAGCAAAGCATTAAGTTTTTATTTAAGATTTTTCTGTTTCTTTTTAAACACAGGCATTTATAGTTACAAACACCTCTCCTAAAACCACTTTCATTGTACCTTGCATGCTCTGTGATATTGTGGTTTCATTTTCCTTCAATTCTAGGAAATGCTCATTCCCAATGGCTTTGAGTAAGTAGTTCTGTGGTTTATTTTGCTCTTGAGGTGTAGTTTGTGATGGAGAAATACTATTGGTAGAAAATCTTAAGGATGTTTTGTAGAAAAGAAGGAACTGTTGGCAATTAGTTAACCAACACCACCAGTGGATTAAAAAAGTCACACAGAAAACTACCATTTATAAGCTAATTCAAAATATAATTATAAAATGTATTTGAACTGAGGTCCCTTGCATGGGGAATAAAGTTCTTCCCAGAAGTCAATAGTTACCAAATAAATATGTTAGTGTCAAATGTGGGATAGTTCCCTACAGGTTCTTAATCAGAGATGCCCCAGATGTCTCCCAAACAACATAGGCAATTTCCATTGTTCTTGGTTGCCCACCACAGCTGGATAGGAAGACTCTGCAACTGAAGCAACCATGCACTTTGGTTGCAGGCCATAGAGAGGTAAAGGTAAATATCAACTGGAAGCTTCTTCATTAACGGTTAGTTTTAATAGTGTGACAAATGCTGAGAAAAGTCACCAATGGTGTCATTTATCTGTGAACCCTGTGAGAGAAAATCAACCTGCCAGATAAGTTGTGTCCACTGGTGCAACAGTGGCATGACTATAATGTGGGTAACCAACCATCTTCTTGTTGAGTTTGAGGTCCACTTTTCAGAAGGAAAGTCATACCTGATGCTAGAAGCCTAATTAAGAACCTGTGGTTGAAGAGGTCATAGGTTCTAGGAGAGAGCTTATTACCGTTGTTTTGCTCACAAAGGCTATGGGTACCTAGACAAGACCTACACTAAAGGGGCCCTGCTGACATTCCATTATGGACTGGAAAGGGGATCATGAGTTCCCACCATTCTTTAAGTTGCTGGAGCATGGATAGTCCTTTTCTTCAATGGTATAATCATAGTNTAGTTCCCCGTGCTCTAGTGAATAACACTCACCTACGCTCATGACAGAAATCTGAATTAAACTCTTTCTCACATACATACACAGAAGCCATGAAAGGTACTTGGGGAACTGTTGGAAAGAAGAAACGATTCAGTGAGATTAGGAAGGAGATAAGAGTGCTTAGTGTGGGTGGAGCATGAATGTGACAAAAATACTGCACAACACACACACACACATGAAATTGTCAAATAATAATAAAAAGTACCTTTTACTTTANTGTTCATATTCAAACATCTTTTCCCTTCCAAATGTTGTCTGTGTTACAGGAAGTTTCATGGCTTTTGGGGAAGAATGTCACTTCGTCACATTTGGTTGGAATATCCACAGACACTTATTAAGTCTATTTGACCTATAATAGCACTTAACTCTGAAGTGTACATTGACACTTTTCTCTGCATGGCCTGTCTGTTGGCGAGGGTGGGATACTGAAGTCATCCACTATTATTGTAATGAGGTCAATCAATGCTTCTGTAACCAGTGGCGCTTGTTTTACAAATAACTGTGCTGATGTTCGGTTTATGTCTTCAGAATTGCAGTATCTTCTGGATGGATTGTTTCCTTTATCAATATAAAGAGCCCCTGCCCCTGCATCCCCTTTTAATCTCATTAGATAATTTGGGTGTGAAGCCTATTCTGTCAAATATTAGTATTGCTATACTTATTTTATTTTTAATTCCATTCACTCTTCTGACTGATGTGTTCTTTATAACAATTATTATTATTAATGCCCTCAGTTTTATTAGTTTTGACCATGAGCAAATGGGTGTGGGGCCATCCTCTGGAGCATGGGCAACTGACCAGTGGTCACAACCTTCAAAGAAAAGTATTTCCTTCCCTCAGCAGCCATTAACTGCCGTCTATGGTTGGGACCATGAGAGATCACCCATCATCAATGCTGGAATTTTGACTAGCTTCAGCTTCATGTTGTGCAAGTCATGTGTAGGCAACCATAGCTGCTGTACCTTGTTGTGTGCACCAGCCATGCAATGTCCAGAAGATAACATTTCACAGTTCTCCTCCCTTTTCCCTGGCTTTTAGATTCTCTCTGCTCANTCTTCATGATGTTTCCTAAGCCTTGGGTCAAGGTAAGAGGGTTGATATAAATAAACCATTTATGGCTGATCACTCACCATCTGTTATTCTCAGTGCCTTACCAGTTATGTCTCTGCATTAACCACTACCCAAAGCATAAGAAGCTTCTCTGCCAATATTATCTATGAGTATAAACAAAAATTTAAGAAGGTTATCTAACAAGATTATTTAGTAAAACATCAGTCGTTTCTCCTCTAGTGCCTAGTTTCTCCTCTAGACCTGGGCTTTTGACTAGGTTTACAGTTATCAGACATGAAATACTCCTGTGAAGGCTTCAATCCAGCACTGGATGACACCATTGATGTCTTTCCTCCCCAGACAGCCTACACGTCATCTCTTAGCACTACAAAAGCTAGCCAGCAATGGGAGAGTNTCCTGGTCAGCTGAAGATTTATTTCTTGATATCCTACAACCAATGTGGGTGGTGTCTTCACAATAGGGTCTTGCCATCTAATTACCATGGGATTCTAAGAGCAATGGCAATAACACGTATTGTTTTGGATACCTCTGGGGCTTTCTTGACAATAACTCATCAGGAGGTATTCCCGGCCCAGCACTTACATTTTCTTTGAATAACCCATGTTGTCTGGGAGGTGCACTGTCCATCCATTCAGAGTATGAGAATCAAGACTACTAACACTCAAAGTTTTTAAATCTATGGATTAGTTCATGTGGTTTTGCTGTCATTTTGTGTCTGGTCAGTTTCTAATCCCTATTTGCTTATTCACTGTTTCAGGTTTTTTTTTTTTTCTTCCTTGTCCTTCAACGATATTTTTATGCTTCTCCCGTGTGACTCTTTAACATATTTCCCATAGTTCTGGTTTAGTGTTTATGAATCACTCCAGTCTGTGTTTCTCATGGGAAGTAATTCTAGAAACTATAAAACTGAAGATTAGCTGTCATAGAGAAGAAAAGAAAAATAGAAAATGGTAAGATAAATAGAAGGGAGAATAAAAAATATTAAAATAAGTAAGAAAAGGAAAACAAGTAAAGAAATTAAAATAATCCCAGCATTTAGGAGTCTGAGGCAAGTAGAAACCCAACTCTAGGTCAACCTGTATTCATTGGGAAATCCAAGACAAGGCATGTTCTCTAAATTTGAAATTTGATATTAAATGAGGAGAATTTGATATTAAATAAAAGGGAAAATATAAAAATATAAAAAAGAGAGAGGCTGTTCTTCAAGCATGAAGACCTGAGTTTGAATCTCTGGTATCCACATAAAGGTAAGGCATGGCTGTCCATGTCTGTAATCAGAGTACTGGGGAGCAGATACTGGTGGGGCCCAAGAGCTTATTGGCTGTCAAGTCTAGCTGAGTTGACAGCCTTCTGATTCAGTGAATCACTTGGTGAGAAGATAATGTGGTGGAGAGTGATGGTGGAAGACAGCTGTCCTGCTGCTCTTGCCTCCATAGGCACCAGGATGGCTCAGTAAGGTGGCACAAGAGCTGGGTGAGAGTATAGCTCTGTGTGTTTTCTCTCACNTAGGCATGGGGATGTTTCTTTGTGTAGTTTCTGGTATTGAGGATGAGTAATGGCACAGATGTATCCCTGCCTCTGTTTGGTCCCCTGAAGGAACACAGTGGTCCCTCACAGAGTAGGGCACAGGTGTAATCCCAGCTCTCTGTGCTTCATTCCAGACAGTGGTATAGACTAGATTGCTACCTAGTAAAACTCTGAGAAGTTCTAACCTAAAAGTGATTCCTTTTTATCTGTAGTCAAATATCAGAGTACAGTCTGGTGATGNTCCCTTTGGGTTTATAGACTGAACTACAAGAGAGGAGGGACCTTTGTCTTGANTTGCCTAGCTGGAGACTTAGGGGTTCTTTTTAATGTGGCTTCTTGCCACTGCTCTGCTTCCATGCACAGAAGAGAATTTTCATAGCAGTGTGCCATGCAGCT
This sequence comes from Neotoma lepida, assembly GCA_001675575.1. Lineage (NCBI taxonomy): Eukaryota > Metazoa > Chordata > Mammalia > Rodentia > Cricetidae > Neotoma > Neotoma lepida. Next base: position 12,303 of record LZPO01056501.1, read on the forward strand.
GGTGGGCATGGCTTTTGTTCTCTCTCAGATATATGTCTCTTAGAAGTTAGTTAGTAGGACATACAGTGTGGATTTTCTGAGGTGTTCCATTTGTCTTGAGACGTGATCAAGGCCCCTCTGAAGCTGACTCAGTGCTTCAACAGGTGAGCACTCTTCACTTGTTCCTGAGCCTTCCAGANTGGATTCTGGATTCATTCTCCTTCTGTTCTGTTTCCCAATGCTTCTTTTCTTGCACACTTTGCTACAGAACTGGATATTTCTCTGTCATCACCAACTAGCAAGAGTTTATTTCACAGAGGCTTTAGCAATCTGTACATGGGTGTTATCTACCATCTAACATACCTGTAGAAATAATATTCAGAAGTAACTCCTATTCTGGGTGTGGTATTCATGACTTTTTTGTGTCAGACTCTGTCTTTGTAGCTTTTGGCTGCCTTTACTGTATCCACTTTAAAAAATATTCTTTCCTTCTTAGGTAGGCACTAAGATTTGTGATGGTAGGAGTTAAATCTGCAGCACTTGGCCTATAGAAATCATCTAATAAATATTTGATTAATTAAGGGTGAGTAGATTTTTCAAAGCATAAATTGTTAAATATAGGTGCTATTCTGGAAATATGCTTACACTGGAAAAACTCACATCAAGAAATATACTTGGAAATAAAAAGAAATTTGGTAAGCTGTAGGTTTATGCTACAGCATACCCAAGGGGAAATGTGGAAATTTCATACATTTATAAGGTGGCCAAGAGATCCTGCATCCTAGATAATGACACCAAATAGAGAACTCAGCCCATTATCTGAAGTGACACAAATGGTAAAAGAATATTGACAGCTAGAGCAAAATACACAGGCAATTGCCGACGACTGTTCTCTGAAACTCAGGGAATGCATGATCTTGAAGCAAATCACTTAATCTCTTGATGTCTCATTTCAACTACTGAGTATATAATGAATGACTATTATTAACTACCACATGGGGTATTGTGGGACTTAATTTGCTAATGTTTATAAAGTGCTTCAGATTGTCTGATTAAAGTATGAAGTATCATCATTATATTATAAAAGAGTATGTGAAATTTCATTTTAATTTCATAAATATGAAATTATACCTTTCTACTGCTACTTAAAATATCCTGAAATCCTACACATAAATTGGTTTGTGTTTGAATCTGAGTCTCCAGGCATTCACAGTGGCTCTTCTCACTGTCATCTACCGACCTTGCCTTTTCTTTCATTGCTTAGTAAGCTCACAAGATTTCAACTTTGGCCAACTGAAAAGGGATCAATAACTTTCAGATTAATTATTGCCCAGGTAAGTTGAGAGTGGTGTGTTATGTTGAGTTTTTCTTTCACGTGTTCTTTTTTTCTTCAGAGGATAATCCCCTTATATCCAAATGTAATTTCAATTCCTATGTGCCAATATTCTCCCAACCACTCAATTATCCTCTTACAGTAGTCTTAGATTGAGGTGGGGAGAGCCTACCAGGTCATTGGTTTCTCCNGGAAATGTTTTCTTGGGCACCTGNCTCTCTATGGCTAGGTTGTTCCTCANGCTTGCTGCAGACCTGGAAATTCTATGCCTCTCCCTTGTTTTCTGTGCTCACTGCTATCACATTTCTAGGTTTAATACTCATTCTTTCAGAGTTTTATTTGGAAATATGTATAAGAAATGAAAATCTTAGTGACTGATTGTCTCAGGGTTATTTTGTCTAAACCTTTGATTGAAAGCTAGAATATAAAATTTCAGTCTGAAATACGCTTCACACAGGAAATGTTACATTAGATCTGGAGCGATGGCTTAATGGGTGAGAGTGTGTGCATCTTTTCCAGAAAGCCTGCCTTGGGTTCCCAGTGCCTATCTATATTGGGAAGCTCATGATTGTCGGTAGCTATTGCTCCGGGAATCAGTGACCTCTTCTGTCCTCTGCTTGGCACAACACTCATATCCACATATTCCTACACAGACATGATAGGTACACACAATTACAAATAAAATAAATTATTTCTTTTCTTTTTTCNTTTGGCCAGTCATGTTTGGTTCAATCCTGGGTCTCTGGGCTGTCCTGCCTCTGGTTCCTGGGGATCCAGGGGATCAAGCATGAGCTCCCTCTTGTGGTGTGGGCCTCAAATTGGACCAGTCATTGGTTGACCAATCCCATAAATTCTGCGCCACCATTGTCCCAGCACATCTTGCTGGCAGGACAGATTGTAGGTGGAAGGTTTTGCAGCTGGGTTGATGTTTCAGTCTCACTGGTAGGGGCTGTGTCTGGTTATAGAAGACAGCGAGTTTGGGCTCTGTATCGCTCATTACTAGGAGACTTTCCTAGGGTCACTCAATTAGATTCCAGGTAGTTTCTACTGTACTAGGTTTCTACTTTGCCTCCAAATGTCCCCAATATCAGTTGTCTCTCCCAGTGCTCTCTGCAGCCCTCCCATCTCCTGCCTGTTCCTTCTGTTCCCATTCCCACCTGTCCCCAGTCTACCCATGAAATCAATTCTATTTTCCTTCCCCATTCAGGGGAGACACCCCAGAATGTCACATAGAATTTCTAGGTCTGCATCCATCCATGTATCCCCCCTTGAGCCCTAATGATATTTTGCTATACTCATAGATCAGTGCCTAGCCCAAATGTCATCAGTGGNGAGTCATCCAGCAACTGATGGGAGCAGATGCAGAGACTCACAACCAGATACTAGGTGGAGCCAGGGGAATCCCCGAGAAGAGGGGCAGGAAGGATTATAGGAGCCAGAGGGGTAGACGACACCAAGAGAAACCACAGAATTAACTAAGCAGGGCTCATAGGGGCTCACAGAGACTGAAGCAATAACCATGGAGTCTGTAGGGTTCTGAGCTAGGCCCTTTGCATATACCTTACGGTCGTGTAGCATAGTATTTTTGTGGGACTCCTAAGAGTGGGGAGTGAGCTNTCTCTGACCCTTTCGCCTGTGCTAGGGACCCTTTTCCTCCTAGTGGGTTGCCTCATTCAGCTGTGTTATGAGGGTTTGTGCCCAGTCTTATTGTGTCCTGTTAGGCCATGTTAGGTGGATATCCCTGGGAGGCCTGGGATATCCCTGAAGGGAGAAGAGGAGTAGATCTGGGCGAGAGGGGAGGTGCCGGCAGTAGAGGGAAGCTAAACAGCAGTCCGGATGCAGTGTATGAGAGAAGAATAAAAGTTAAGATGAACTAAAATAAGTCCTTTTTTAAAGTTAGTGGGCCAACTTTACACTTTTCTCCTTGCAAATATGTATATAATGTCTAATATGCCAGGTTATGAAAGAGTGGTTTGAGTTATTTTGGTTCTCAATGCTATGAACTGCAGAGCACTGAGGGTGAATTTCTTGTTTCATTTTCTGCATTTATCCCTTTATTCTGGCAATTTTTGTCCGGTAGTTCTGTGATTTTGTGAGATTGTTTCTCTGAATTAATGCTCTTCATATTTTCTTTCTTTTTTTTTCCTGAAATTCTCACTGTTGGGTGTGGGAAGCTCTGGACCTTTTGCCTAATTTCCTTGTTTCTCCTTTTGCACATTCCATTGCTTTGTTTTTACAATTTATTTGGAGGAGTTTATTGAATTATACTTTTTTTGAAAATATTTGTTTATTTTTATTCATTTATTTGTATGAGTCCTGTGTGAGTTTATGTAGACCACTTGCATCAAATGGTATTGAGCCTTGATGTAGATGCTGAGAACAGAACCCAGGTCGTCTACAAGAACAGCAAACAATCCTAACCACTCATCGAGCTCTCTAGCCCATCAATTACATTTTAAAATTCTAGGTTATTTATTTTAAATGGTCACTGCCTNTCCAACCTGTGGGTTGTGATCCTTTTGGAAGTCTCACATCAGATGTCCTGCNTATCAGATATTTACAATACATAATAGTAGCAAAATTACAGTTATGAAATAGCAATAGAATAATTTTATGGTTGAGGGTCACCACAACATGAGGGACTGTTTTCAAGAGTCACAACATTAGGAAAACTGAGAACCACTGCATTAAAGCTATATAAACATTATCATCTGTTTCTTTATCATGAGACTTTCTTTTTATTTTATGATCAACATCCTAGTAAGTACAAGTGTATGTGTGTGTTTCACATCTCTGTATCTCTGCATTCACATACACATACATATGCATGTATGATACATATTTTACAAGTTGCATGTCACTGGTTCTCAAATATCTTGGTCGCCAAACCCCACTTATTAAAATTTACTGAAGATCCCAAAGTGCTTTTATTTGTGTAGGTTATATTTATGGGTATTGTATTAGAAACCAAAGCTGGGCAGTAGCCATGTGCCACATAATGACATTCTAGTCAGTGAGAGACTGTGTACACAATGTCAGTCCCTTAAGATTACATGGCCTAGACACACCAGAGCCAACTCAGTCTGTGTGAGTACACTGTGAAATTTGCACACCACTAAAATTGCCAATTGAAGCATTTTACAGTACATATATCCATTGTTAAGTGACACATAATTATATTAAAACATTTATTAATTTACAAATATCACTAAACCTGTCACATACTGGTAAAAATACTATTTTAATGACCAGTCTAACAGAAGACAGCTGTGTTAGCAAAGATATTTCAGAATCTGATTTATCATGTGGCATCATGCACTGTGTTGCCTCTGAAGAACTCTTGCTTGCACTCATGAGAGGGCAAATAAGGAAAATGATCGCTCTATAGTATCAAGAAAGTGGTTTTGACCTTGAACAAACATGCAAAGGTCAGAGATCACATAGGTTCGCTGATCTATATAGTTTACAAACTGCTGTTAGATGCACACATACACATGTGTGCACAGCCACACACACACACACACACACACTCACACACACACACACACACACCATCTTTTAGAATGCTACCTTGTACTGCTATCTTTTTAGTCTTGACTTCATTTTTCCCTTTATTATTTGTTTTGTTTTGTCCCCTCCTTCTCCAAGTTGCTGTATTTAGAAGCTCTGCTCAGTTATCTGATTACAGCTGCCTGACAGCCTCCACATAAGGATGAAGACTGGGCTCTGTGTTTGGAGAGAGAATTTTCAGTGAGTGAATTTATCTAAGGTAGCGGACCTCAACACCATGAAAAGTGATGTTCATCTGTTAAAAAGCAGGGGTGTTATAAATCTGCCTTTACTGTACTGTCTTCTAGTAAAACCTAACCTTTCAACACATAATTTACCAGTAATAATGTTACAGAATTGAAGTGAAAACAGAAAACAAGTAGAGAGCACCTGTAGTAAAAATATGTATTTTACAGTGTCAATCATCCAGTACAAGCACTTTGGTGTCGTGTAGTGTGTCAGAAGCTTACATTCACGTGTTGAATCTCTGTGAAGGTGGCAGTTATAAATGCACGTGGATAGACATGTTAGTGAGCAGCACTGACATGTGTCAAGTAGCATGGCTTTTTCCTTAAATTTCATTGTATGTATTTAAGGCACATGACATGGTGTTATGAGATAATGTCCAAGTGTAGTAAAGTGGTTGCTACAATGAAACAAATTCTCATATCCATCAATCACAGCTGTCCATTATTCCTCCTGCAGAGAATGGTCCTGATCTACCTTTTAACAAAATATCAATTACACTTTGCTGTTTACTGCTCCATCAGATCCTCAGATTTACACACCTGCGTATCTGCTGCTTCATGTCCTTAGATCTATATCCTCCTTCACTTACGCATCTCACTCTGCTGGTCATCCCCAGTGTTATGTTCTCTAGCTCTCTTACTATATTTAATCATTATTTCAAAGATATAGTAGATATGTGAGATGTAATCATTCCATTCTGTCTCTGCTTTACTTCATACAGCCTAGTATCTCCCAAATGTATTATGGGAAATAGCAGCTTCTTCTCCTTTTTAAAGCGTGACTAATATCTCTCTCTCTTTGTCTCTCTCTCTCTTTGTTTTTCTATNTCTCTCTGTGTCTGTCTGTCTCGAGCTCTGTGTGTGTGTGTTCACACCAGTCTTATTACTTGCATTCTTTTGAGGGGCAAGTTATTTCCACACTTCTGTATGGTGGACAATGCTGTAAATACACACATAAGGGCTTGTTCTTCCCAAAGTGATGGACTTGTTTCCTTTGGGTACAATATTTAAATCCTTAGTTAAGCAACACGCCTTTTTGCTCCAATTTACAGTTGCATCTCTGAAAACAAATTCAGTTCAAGTGAGGATCAGGTTTATGTTTATATCTCAAAATGTGCATTCGTATATATAAAATGTACATATATATATGCAAATATATATCATGTGCATCAATATATATAAAATGAAGCTAGTCTCCAGATTTATACAACATTTCCTCCATTCACCTATACTACTGTCTGCTGTGATATCAGAAGTCATTGTGGATGAGGGGCAGTCTTCTCTATGAGATATAAGATGTATGTATGTAAGCAGATACCTGCGAACAGAGACTTTTGTGTTAACATCTCCTCAGATATTAATTGCCTCCTTACTTCCAGTTTTCCTCTCCTTCACAAACCCCACTGTTTAGGGACCCTGAAAGACTTGTTTGCCCACAATGAATTGCCTGCTATTAAACTAACCTTGTCAGCATTTCTCTGTGTGACTCCTGTACCTGGCCCTGAATCCCTTGGATTCTATATCTTCATGGAATAGCACTGATTAGTGGATGGCAGGCATGAGTGTGACAAATGTCTTTGTTGGGCCTACGAAAAGCCTAGTTGCTTCTCGGGTGTCCTCTCAGCCAACTCTGAGTTCCTCTTTTGACTCCTGTCTTTGGATGAACTGCTAGCATCCTGTGTTCTTGAGGGCATCCGTGCTGGCTCATTCTGGTCCCTTCTGTAAGCTGAGAGGTTGAAGTCTCCTTAGTTAGCATTCTGTTTTTTTTTTTTTGTTTTTCATTTCTCCAAAATTGGTTGACCTCATTCATCTGCGTGTATTCTTTTCTCTAGGTACCTCCTTGAAGGCTTTATGATTTTTATTACTACACATCTTTGGAAAGTGGTAAAGTCCTAAGAAGCAGTGTCCAATCAACCACACTGAATTGGAAGTCCCAAGTAATAACTTAGTAATTAGAAAAATCAATATTGTTAAAGCAAGGCTGGGACAGAGCCTTTATGAGGAGGAAAGCCTCAGAGACTTATAAACCATTTCTCTTCACAGAGCTATATCACACATCTGTAAGCCTAGATCATAACTTCACTGCTCTACAGTATCTATTTAAATAGAACCAAGCACATTGCAGATTAAATTTTCTGAGAGGTGACAAAAGATATCAGTCCTCTGCGGAATAAATGTTTTTAATTCCCTTAACAACTGCACTCTTTCTCATAAAACTAAAATGAAAACCAAAAACATTTGTTTATTTACTTTGTGTGTAGGGGGGATGTGTCTTGGAGACCGTGTGGGTCGCCAAGATTGAACCCAGGTAGTCAGGCTTAGAGGCAAGGGACCTTACCTGACAAGCCAGCTCATTACTCAAGAAAACCTGTTGCAAACGGATTAATTCCTTATGCTGACCTTCACCTAGTTCCATTTCTGCGTTGTTGTTTTTGTTTTGATTTTTACTAAAGAAAACTTTATTCTAGTAGTAAAAATCTCTTACAGCCTCTCTCTCTCTCTCTCAAAGAAAAAAATTAATCAACTTCAAACTTAGTTTCAATTTCCTAAGTAAACATGTTTGAAAATGGGATACTTCCTTTACACTTACCCTTTATATTTTGTGTTTTTTACAAAAATTTTAGTAAATTGAAAGTAATTTTACCTTCAGAAGTAAGTTGTTACAGATATATACATATAAATATCAATAAAATAATATATGTTTAANTTCTAAATAATAAAAATGATAAAAAAGATAGGCAAATACAGTGTATTTGGAGGAAAGCTTACTGTGGTGACCACTAATCACATGCAGTGGGACACAGTTAAATGTACAGAAAGGAAACCATTTCTAATGTTGAGGGAGAGCTGTAATTAGCTCTGATTGCTGCAGCTTCCCCTGCTCTCCAGGTCTAGGTTTGCTAGACCATTTCTATCAATCACACCTGCTTCTGCCTCTCCAGGTCTAGGTTTGCTAGACAATTTCTCTATCACACCTGCTTCCGGATGGATGAATAAATGCTTTCTGGACTCAGGGTGTAAGTGAGTATATTTTAGCATGCTGTCTCACTTTCATAAAATGAGTAATGAGTAATGGTACACATAAATGTGTATCAGACTTGCTGGAAAAGAATTGAGTAAAAATTGGGAAGAAAACTATAAAAGCACAAAAGTGTATCTGATCTAAAGTGTCAGTAGCACTGTGGATAGTATGACTACTTTTCAGATGGAGGCGTGATTTTTGTCAAGAAAGATATGGCAGTCATTCTTCTCTGTTTGATCTAGAAAAATACGAAATATACACACATTTCCTACTCATACATCTTGAAACCAAGAGCATGTAATTCCTTTCTGAAACACTGAATTATAACAATAATGTACTCTGGTGTTTTATATTATTTTATTTACATAAAATCGATTCATGCAGAATAACATTTCAAACATCAGTCAATTTATTGGACTATATTATTTGCCCCCAAGTAAAAGAAAAATCTAATGCTGTTATTAAATTTACTATTATTATGAATTAAAAACTAAAACTTTGCATCAAATAGATGTTATTGATTTCAGTTATTTTTAAATTGTAATATTTACATTTTACCCTTATCACTCGCATTTCTGTAATACTCTCCTTAACATATGCTTTAACACTTAGTCCAGCTAATACCGCTTTCCTCTTGGACACTGTGAGAGTAGCTTCTGGGAATGAGAATATCTTATCAATAGCTGTCCTATCCCTGAGAAGTCTCTCCAGAGAAACAGAAACTGCAATTACTCCAGCACAAGAAAAACAACGTGTCACACAAGTGGTAGATGAGCTGCGAAGCCAAACAGGAAAAAGAGTCTCCAGATGAGAAACTGAAGATCTCTGGAGGGAAAAGGAGGCAGCAGCTAGGTGAGGGCCTGGGCATCCCTGCTGATGCCGCTGCAGGGAGCCTGTGTGCTCTGTGCCTCAGCCACGGAGGAGGAGATACAAGTGTTAGTGAAGATGATACTCAGGGAAACAGGAAGAGAAAACCCCCACTCTCCTTTTATCACTCGCCACTATACTATGAAGGATTTCCATTGCCTGACTTAAGGGAAAGACAGCTAATGTTGAATGCTGGGAAATGAAGCTTGAAGCTGTCTGAGGGTAGAGATCCCTGGAAGAGGGAGCTGGTCCTGATCTTACTCCGACTGGGTCCAGTATCAGGACCACCTCTTCCTTGTACAACTGCACACCAACCCTCAACTTTCCATCCTCATCTCCTGCAACCGCATTCATAGGGACAAATCAGTCAAAATCACACTCACCCGTATCACAGAGTTCTAATAAGGACGGACTACAGGGACAGAGAAAACTGTGCAGAACATTCTATCTTTGTGCCTCTGAAGGCTTTTGCTAGGGTCCGAGGAAGGGCAGAGGTATGTTGCTCAGAGACGCAGTTTGTGTGCCATTTTCTCCTTTATATGTGTGGGTAAGCCCTTTAGAAGGCCAATTCTGATGAAGATGATAAAGGTGACTCCACTCTAGAAAGGCTAAACAAAGTACTAACTTCCTAACCAGCTATAATCCCTATTTGCTTCTGGATATTCACCCATTATTCCACATTCAAATATTCTGAGCATATAGCTAGAAATGTATGATGCTATTTCATTGTTTTTGATAAGCTGAGGGGAATATCTCACATGCTTTATTACTTTAAATTGTTTTATTATTGCAAGTAATTAATTAAATAA
>LZPO01056503.1:0-22056 GCA_001675575.1 Neotoma lepida
AAAACCTGTATTCCTAGAGGGAAGAAAGCTTTCTGCGACATTCTGTATCTGCTGAACTCACAACAGTAAGTGGTTTAACATTTGTTACTATCATAGTTTACTCACTGCCTTTTATCATCTAATGTGTTATTTAATTTCACCAAAATCCTATAGATTAGTGATAGCTCTGGACCCTAAAGCCAGGAAATGTTAGTATATATATCAAGTCAATGTTACTAAGAGAAAAATTATAAACACAAAATATAATGCCCAGTTTTAAATGACTTACGTTCTCTTCTACCTAGTTATAGCCACAATACAGATGAAATAAAGTGCTTTAAAAATGTTTCAAGTAGGAGATATGGTTTGGTAGTTAAGAGTGTTGGCTGCTCTTTCAGAGGAACCAGATTCAATGTCCAGTGTAGCAGCTCAAAACCATCTACAACTCCAGTTTCAGGGCCTCCAACACCATCTCTGGTCTCTGTCAGTACCAAGCATACACATGGTGCACAGACATAGATGCAAGCAAAACACCCTATACAGACAATGAGAAAACATTAATAATTTAAAAAGCTTCAGATATTCACTCATGTATTCAAGTAACATTTCCGGAGCCTGTTATGTGCAAGCTTTGTGTAAAATATTGATGACAATGGTAAAATTAGACATTTCCCTTTACTCACATTTCTTATGAGTTTAGTGTGAAAAACATTAACCAAGTGGTCACAAAAATAAATGTATAATGACAAGTACAGTAAATTTGGAAGGCACATTTATATCATGATGTGTTAACAATAAGATAATCTCTCCAGCTACATCATAATGGCTTCTCTAGGAGTCACTGCTCCATTGAAATCTGAAGTAAAGTCGAAGTTCAGAAAAGAGTGAAAACGAGTATTCCAGATCAAAATAATGACCTGTCTAAATGTGCTGTGGTGGCCTGAACTCTAAGAAATGTAATTTGTTTTACTCTATTGAAAATATTGCAGTCAAAGCAATATGGCATAGGCCTGGATCATCCATCCTTTGGCTTAGCAAGTACCTCCTAATAAGGGAGTTGACGGTACCATGAATTTTAAAGATACGTCAGTCCTCAAAGATTTCTGTGTCTCTTCATTGCTTAAAAGGATTTTTCTCCATGAATATCTTATTTTAGAAAGTTAAGAGTTGAATAATTTAAAATTTAAACATACATTTTCTTGTGTCCAATATAAATTACACCATAATAATGTGATTACATACATTATTGCTTTATCTGCTTTTTGGTTTTTGTTTTGTTTTGTTTGGGGGAAAGATGAGACAAAACCTCATGCTATAGCCCAGGATGACCCAGAACACAGGGAAATTCTTCTGTCTCAGCCTTCCTCATGCTGAGATCATAGCTGTGAGCTATCATGCCTAGATTTCACATACACTATTTCTTAGGGTGATGCTCAAGTATTTTTGATCATGACTATTTACCTCATAAAGCTGATGTGAATTATAGGTTCATTTTCTAATCACATCCTGTTATCTTTTAACATATAAGTAACTGAGTCTGAGGACATGACTCAGTCAACAAGGTGCTTGCCACACAAGAATGAGGACGTGAGTTCAGATCCTCAATATCCGTGTAAAAGATATCCACATCTGTAACTGCAGTACTGGGGGACAGAGACAGAAAGAATCCTGGAGCCAGTGCAGTGAGCCCAAGTTCAAGGAGTGAACTTGTCTCAAACATAAGATAGAGAAGTGATTAAGAAAGATAGCTAATGTCAACAAGTGTCCTCCACACACACAAACACATATATACAAAACAAAACAAACAAATAGACAATTGGCAACTGAACCTGTGTCCAGAAGCCTTACAGTAAGTGGCAGGTATGAGGTTCTGCACATCCTTAATTTACACGAATAGTGCTAACTCTTTAAGACTTACGTCAGTTCCAGTGGTTCACAGACATAAAGCTAGCCAATAGCTTTTTCTTTCCGGATGCCAGGTAGTACTGTGAGAATTGGACACAGAAGAATACATAGAGTCAGTAGAGTGACTCTGTGATCTATGACTGTGTCAGCGAAGGAACAGAGGCACAAGGCAGTTAGTTTCTTCTAGTTCACATTGCAAACAGTAACAAAGCTGAAACACAAACCTGTGCTCCCAGCTGCAGTGATGCCGTGCTTAAAAACCACATGGTAGAGTCAAACAAAAGTATGATGAAGTTTGGGGAACAGGAATACAGGATGGAGCACACGGACCTCATCAGTTGACACAAGCTCCTGCTTGTCTCCTGGTTCCGTTATCTGACCTTCATCACTGTCCCATTGAGCTATGAACCAATCCCCAGCTATGTTAGGGTCTTTCGAGCTCCGTGGTGCTTACCACAACATCCAGCCACTTTCAGCATCATACAGACCCAGAATCTGGTCTCCATTCACTGCTGGATTCACAGCTCTCAATACACAGTTCCATATGTATTGCCCAGTGTTGTATTAAGGAATGTTGGAACAAGAAGAGATTTTACAAGTAATTCAGGGCACATTAGAACATTTTTGGTAAAGAAACAGATGCTTAAAATACAGCATATTACTCAAATCTCTGTGTAGAGACTAAGAAATGTGATCAGGTATATGTGCTGATTTTGGAGACAGTGAGTATAAAATCAAAATGAGGAGTGTTTTGATCCACTGTCCCTGGTGCTGCAGGAGTAGAGGAATTAAAGAAATAAAGCTACTTTTATTTGGTTGGTATTTGCATTAAGGTAGTTATTGTTCTATTTAAGCTGTTTATTTTATGCTCACCCATGAATTAAATGCAATTGGACCAATTTCCAGGCAGAAGGAAAAACAGACATATTTCTAGGTCAATACTGACCTTTCCTTATTTCGCAATTTTCCTTTGTGCACCGAAGCACCCTGGGGCGTTGAAAACTGCAAGATAAGGTGGAGACCTCCCTCCAGGGTTGCAAGCCCCCCTTCATGAGAAATCTCTAATTTCTTCTAACTCAAAAGGAGCAGGGGTCAGAGCTACTTACTACTTGCATTAGATTTTATTCACACCGCTCAAAGTCATATTTACATGCCCTTGCATCTCTCTCTCTTTTTTTCTTTTCTACTTCTGACTGGTTCCTTTTCCTTTCCTAATATTTTACCTCTCATATTCCATAGATGATTTGTCCATTTATGAGGTTAAAATTGATTAAATGCCTATAAAATGTCACGTACTACTGGTTCAGGGATGTATAAGATGTACTTCTTTTTCTCCAAGCTATACAAAAGAGCTTTTTTTTTTTTTTAAGTATGAATTGTAAGAATTTCAGGTTAAAAGTCTGGGCTTAGTGAAAAGAATGTGTAGAATCCTTCCCTACCTCTGTGGTTCATTTCTAGCATGCCTGGGATGACTTTGGGGTACTAGTTGATGACAGAGAGAGCTCGGGAAAATCTTGACTAAGAAAATTGCAGGAAATGTATCCCTTAGTTGACCCTTCAGTGTGGGAAAGAGTTCTCCTGCCTGAGTTTCATTTTCTTCTTGGGGACCATGGTGGACAGCTCCTGAAATCCACATTGGCACCAACAAAGGGTGAAGGAGAAGGGGATGAAGTCAAATCATTAACTCCTGAGTCATCTGGAAAAATTGGGCCACATCTTGCAGAGTAATCTGCCTAGAGCTGGGACAGATTCGGGGTTTTTTTTTTTTGGGGGGGGGGTCCTGATGGCTAGATAATTTAGTGGAAAAGAGCTCCTTAAGAAAATTAATACAGAATTATAAGTTTAAAAGTAGCAATAGAGCCTTGGAAGGGAACACAGAACTAAGCAGAATTAAGCAGCCCTAAAACTGTTGTGAGCTTCCTGATAAATCTATGGCCATCGCTTCATTTATGGGACAGTCAGACTATTTGGTCTCTCTCTAAGTTCTGTGTTTGCCATGAAAACACTAGATTTGCTTCCAGCCCACCCAGAGACCTTCATGATACATGCTTTAACATCAGTTCTATTCAACTCTGTTGGGTCCTCAAGTTTTTTAAATCCTGAACTCCTACAAGTAACGAGGAAGAGTGTGTCTGTGGAGCATCAGAGGGACCTTGGGAGTTAGGCTTTTCTTGGAGATGACTGTAAGTCCTTAAAAGGACAAGTATTGCCATTGCTTTTGCATCCTGTGAGTCCCATGAACTACAAAGGTAGTCTCTGGGGCCATTCTTCTATACAGAGTAAGCTGTTTTGCTCTGGATATCAAGCATGTCCCTACAAGTATTGGTGCATTAACCAGCTTGAGTTCAGGATTAAAGTCAGTGATTCACTCAAAGCAGACGGTGCTGTTGGTGCTTGCAGGAGTTTATGCTGACAGCTTGGAATCCAACACCCTGCTGAATTTAAAACAAAAAAAATTGATATATAAAAAGCATGTTTTTCTTTTCCACCTAAGCAAACAGGATAGACCCTTCTGAAAAAGACCCATGATGGCTGGTAAAAAAAGAAATGTCAGGAGAATAGTGATTTACTTAGTATTTTTATGTCTCTTTAATTTCTTTCCTTGCCCGTGCTTTCTGATTGGTATTAATGAACCTAGTGATTTTGCCACAGATAGTTGAAGACACAGTAAGTTTTGGGCACTGGTGGAATCTGTGGCTATGAACAAACCTAACAATCAGGTCCTGCCTCAAAAAGAGGAAGGAAGATCGCAAGAGTAGTTAATAAATGCCCATTAAGTGAATATCATGAGATTAAATTAAATAAACTCATAGTTTAGGAGAGAGTAAAGAATAAAACTATAGCTATCCTACAATTTAATGGTTGGCTTTTCTTAAAGAAGCAAGATTATTTAGTGATTAAGGGATCAAGACTTAAGCGTAAAATCCAGGTTCCTTGGCTCTGTCATCAATCATCCATTCTTACATAAGCAAATGCCCTCACGCCTGTGTGTCTATTTCCCAGTTGTCCTATGATTTTTTAGTATAGCATTTGCCTTAGATTGCTGTTGTAAAGTTATAAGAGGAAAAATATCTAAAATATGGAATAAAACACCTTATACATGTGTTTAATATTAAGAGCATTTTGAGTTGTAGAGGTTTCACAAGGGCTAAAGAAACACATGGGGATGGGAGAGAAGGAACTTTTGTGCATGCAGTTGGAAACCAGGATGTAGATTTTAGAGACTGTGGAGATGGATGGATGGATGGGTGGATCGGTGGATGGGGGAAAGGGTGGGTTGGTGGATGGGAGGGTGAGTAGAGACAGAGTAATGGCAGGGTAGGACAAAGGTTAGTTCAGGATTCAGTGCTCTATTTAACCTCATCTGATGCTGAAAAATAATGTCTTATTATCATGAATGTCTTCCAGGGATGAACACAGTATGAAGTGAGATTGTGAGGGCTATCTTTCTGATCAGGTGTACCATAATGATGGATGTATAACACTGGGACAGGGAGACATTGATACAGCATGGATTTGAGGCTTAGAGATGGAGAATCAGACAGCAAACCAGATTGAGCAGCAAAGGCATTAGCAGTGGAGGAACAGAATGTGCCTGGGGCAGTGGATATTAACAAGTGGGCAGAGGAATAGGAGAAGTCAGACTTGTTCCCAGGTGATGATGAGATCAGAGCTCTACCAAATGCCTGAGAAGATCTTCAAGAAAAAGGTCCTTCAGGTGAGGCCGTGTACCAAACACTGTGAGCATTAGTGAGAATTTATTCATTCCTTCAGGTTGATGGGATTAGGGGCATTTGAGTTACAGAAAGTTTTAAGTATTTCCATAATATTTTAGTGCTTCTGTTGTGAATTTTAATCATCTTATTTACTTCTTTCTTTTTTCTTTTTTTATTTACCTCCTTCAATAATACTTTTAGGATGAAGAAAGCTGGTTTATAGATGCCTTACCAGTTAATATATTTGGCTTAGCTACATACTGTTCATTTTCAGCTTATTCTCTGATATATCCCTTTATTATGTACAAATGAAAAATGAGGAATCAAACCAGGTAAATGATTTACAAGGTCACCTGGATATTAATATTTAATCAGAGCCCATTATTCAATATGCAGTCACTGCTATTGGAGTTCAGTATATGATATCCGGAAGTATGCTGCCTTGGCACTTGTGGGTGCTTTGAGCTAAGGGAGACTAAATGGCTTCAGAAGCTAGAAAGTATGTCTGGTCTGGTCCTCTCTCCTGCTCTCCCTTTCCCTCCCACATTTCCCCCCAGAAATAGGTAATAGAGACTTGAATTCCTCTCCTCCCAAGCAAATCATAAATTTACAAATGCCATTCACTACAGTCTTACTTTCCTCTGAATCCTCTCATGTAATAGATGCCTGGTTTGTACTTGAGGAATATACTGTTATAGGAAGGCTAAGAATAGACCAAATGAACAGGACTTTCTGTTTCTCCCCATCATCCACAGCCCATAGATTTTAAAATCACATTTCTTATGACTGTGTACTCTTCATCAAATTTGTGTTGTTTAATCTTGTCAACTTGAGTAGATTAAGAAGCACCTAGAAGATAACTAATACACATCTCTAATGTTTCTAGAGGGGCTAGACTAAGGGAAGTCCTATTTTGAATGGAAGTTGCACTGTCCCACATACTGGAGGCCCAGAGAAAATAAAAGGGAAAAACAAGAAAGCCAGTAGCATAAGAATTTGTAACTGCTTCCAGACGATCACGATGTGAACTCCTCTGTCTTACTATATCCCTCCACCATGATGGACTGAAACATCGGAACCCAAAAGCTAGCATAAATCTTTCCTCCCTTTAAATTATTTGGTTAAGTACTTGTCACAGTGATGAACGTTTATTTGACATGAAAAATTGGTACCAGAAAATGGGGTTATTATTGTGACTACACCTAACAACATGGTAGACTCCTTTGGAACTGGTTTGCAAGAGGAATGTGGGACAGTTTGGAGTGGGCTAGCAAATGCTTGGAAAGCTATATGCAGAGCAATGGGTAGTTCTTGAGGGTACTTAGAAGACCAGACTGCAGAGAGGAATTCAGATGATCAGATTGTTTTCATAAGGTTTGGGTGGCAACATGACTTTGTTTATCTGCTTATTTGCCAGTTGCATTGACTCCCAAAATATTATCAGCCTCATTAGAGATGGGAAAACTGGAGCAAGGGAACTTTCCAAGGAACCACAGCCAGTAAGTGACAGAACCAGGAGCCTAGCTTGTCTGATAATAGGAAGACAAACACCTCTTTGCTTTGGGATAGGTGGAGCCCAGTCATTATGGTTATCTGGGAAACCATTCCCTGCCTGTGTCACAGAGCTTCACACTGTCCTTGAGAAGAAAGTACTATAATTTGGGTTCTGAGACCTTTCTACCTGGCTCTGGACTATAAGAATTTCTATCTTTTTTGACCACAGGATCCAGCAGCCTGTGCTGCCCAGAGGCCCCAGGGCTCAAGTCTATTTCTAGTTCCCCAGACATGCTGAAGGCTAGAGTATAAATAGTCCTTCACTATGAAACAGAAAAGGGAAACCAGATCCACAGGCACACACAAGCTAGATTTTGCTTAATGCACAGATTCCAATGGCAAATACAGCAGAGCAAACATGACAATGAGAATAGGGAACAGCAGTGGGCTTCAGGAAGTCTGCAGATCTTCCACAAGCCTATCACAATTATTCCAGACAGATGGACAGGGAGGAACCCGACAGGCCTTCTTCTGACACTTGTCAAACTCATTTCACTTAACCAAAATTTGGGCAGCAAAAACTGTTTTGGAAGGCACCTTGCTAGCCCCATACCATATTTCATTTGGGATGAAAGCTTTTGGATGTAGACATTTGTCCCAGTTGAATTAAAATAAAAAAGCAAACATCAGAGTGGATGGCTCTGCACTAACAAAACTCAGATGAAATTGAGACTAATAAAAACTCAGGGTCCTTTGCTCAGGACATTTCCACAGTGACAGTGGTTAAAGGAACCTCTTTAGATAGACTGTCTCCTGCGGGGGTAGGGGGGCTCCATGAGCATGGAGAACCCCCCACCCACACATATCTCCTTAACAATCTTTTCATTCAACCAAACTATGTACTGTCACAATATGCAGACAGCATCTTCAGAGATTGTTAATTAGTACTAAAATATTGAGTATAGTTGGCTATTCACTGAGACAGGGCCCTCAAGCATCCTGATATTTTGTTTATTAAATTATAAAATGACATTGTCCATGTATTTATAAAATACATTTGTGGACAAGACTGGCAATGTCAACAACAGCTAATCACTTCAATGTTCACAAATACAAAAGGCTAATTCTAGTGCCAAGTGGTGGTGCACGTCTTTAATCCCAGTACTTGGGAGGCAGAGGCAGGTGGAGTTCTATGAGTTCAAGGACAGCTTGGTCTACAGAGTGAGTTCCAGGACAGCCAAGGCTACATGGAGAAACACTGTCTTGAAAGACAAAACAAAATAACAACAACAAGAGCAAAAGGCTAATTTTTCAGGAAGCTGAGAAGCAAGATGAAGCTCGTTATACACAGCACTTTCCACTGTGGACCAGTCTGTCACTAGGAGAAATGTGCTACAGGAAAGGGCTGGGGTACACAAGGTATGGAGAGAAATGTAGTGAGTAGCTGTTCCAGCTTTGACCTTGAAGCACTGCCCCCAGTGAGATAGCAGGTAATTGTCACGCTGGACTGCACCTCACCTCCCCTGGATCCTGTAACCGACCCTTTATTGGTTGTAAGTTACCCCTGAAATAAACCTCTTTTAATTACCAGATAAACTACATGGAATTGTCTCCTTAATTGCCACTATATCTGGTGCCCAACGTGGGGCTTGAACTCACGACCCTGAGATTAAGAGTCTCATGCTCTACCAACTGTACTATATATTCCTACCTCTGCTCTGCTTTAGCTATTTTGTTTATTGTCACAATTTCTGAGGCCATTGTCCTTTTACTGTGCATTTGCTTACAGACTGTTTACCTTGTTTATGTGATGCCTTAGTCCTTAGGTTATCTAAGTAGATAAAAGACTTACAGATTTATAGTCACCTATGCTTGTCATCTCTATAGTTATGTTAGTTAGTTCTCCAGACTTACAGAAACGTATGTNAGATGGATAGGTAATCTTCAAACACTTCATAGACCTAGAGAATATGGCATTTAAATGTTTTGATAACTTAGAATTCCGTTGATGTGAGACACGAATGCTCCTGGCAGCACCGATCTGATCCCGAGAGAATGTTGGGCTTCTGAGAAATTTCTGTTTGGAAGTTTACCTTCCTCTTGCCACAAAATGGCCTCCTGGGCAAAGAACTGCCCTTGCCTTGACTGCTGACAGTACAAATACTGTCCCTTCTGAACGAGTAGGACACAAGGAAAAGTGACTATTAAACTCCGCCAAGACAGGAGTTTCTTTCCAAATACCTGCTTCTGAAAATGGTCTGACAGATATTCTGGGCCTGTAGCCAATTTGAATACACCAATGATACTGAGAAATTTTACGTGACTGTCCAGGCTGCCAGCTATCTCTGTCTAGTCTCATGAAACTCCCAAAGGTTGCTTGCATCCTCCTCCCATTTCTCAGTTATTTTATATCCCTTCTCAGGTCTTTGATGGGATTGAAGACTAACAGTTATAGTTACAGTCTTCTTGTATCTTAGCTAGAACATATTAAGTATTAGATTCAGGTTCTTCAGGATAGGACACCTTTTGGAATGATCTCTGTAACATGCCATTTACCTATTTGATATCATTTCTATTTGATACAGAAATATTTGATAATATTTGATAATCATTTCTATTGTATATAGTTTTGTATTAGGTTAGAACTTTCTTATTTAGACAAAAGGGGGAGATGTAGTGGTAACTGTTCCAGCTTTGATCTTGAAGCACTGCCCCCAGTGAGACAGCAGGTAACTGCCACACCTGGCTATGGCCTGCTCCTGGGGCGTGGCCGAGACAAGACCCTTTAAGACCCGAGATGAGTATGTGCCACAGCTCTTGGCTCCTTGTGATCCTGGATGCTGGATTGCTGACCAAGTCAAAGTTTTCCAGAGAACCACGCTGGACTGGACCTCTCCCAGATCATGTAACTTGCCCTTTATTGGTTGTAAGTTACCCCTGAAATAAACCTCTTTTAATTATCAGATAAACTATATGGAATTGCCTCGTTAATTGCTGCTATAGAGTCATGCATGTGATGAATGAGTTAGTGAGCTTTTTGAGCCTCAGGTACCATGCCAGCTCTAAGATCCAGTTTTTCTAGATGGTTCTGAAATATGTTTTGAGCCTCTACTCTGTGTTTTGGGCATGGTGCTGGCTGTTAGGGCCTTAAAGGTGAAATAAAATCCATCCAAATATATCTAGGATGATTTGGGGGACAAACATGTAGACAGACTACTTCAACTGAGCATATTAGGATCTAGATAAATGTTAAGTCAGGATGTTATGGGAGCACAGTGGAGGGGTTGCTTAGTGTTAGAATGGGTATTGGTGAAGGAAAGGGTTAAATCCTGGGAATTTCTAAAGTGCTCTTCAAGAGTAAGGAGGAGAGAGTCAAGTGAGTCTGGGAAACAAGGACACAATAGAGGTCTTGCTAAAGCTGGGGATGATCTGGGAATAAAGCTGGGGGATGATCTGGAAATAAAGTTGAAGACACAGAAAGGAAACAGATAACAGATGTGTGTGAGAGACAGACATTCTTATCCTCTGCAGGGGTGGAGGAAGTGAGACTTGAAGATGTTAGATCAAATGCCTACCTCTTAAAATCGGGAGCCCTAGTCTCAGGTCTGAAAGCTGTTGTATGTAGACAGGTAATGTAACTTCTTGCAGTCCCATTCAGTTATCTGCAAACTAAACTAAAGACAATAGATTTGGAGGGTTAAACAAGGTATTGTGTGCAAAGCTTCAAAATGGGCAGAGCATGTCATAAGTACATGTGAATGATAGAAATCAAGATGGCAGAAATTTACTTTTAAATCTACATAATATGGGGACTGGAGATACGGCTCAGCTGTTAAGAATTCAGGGAGCTCAAGTTCAATTCCCAGTACCCATGTCAGGTGGCTCATAGCCACCTTTAACTCCAGTTCCAAGGGATCCGATGCCCTTTCTGGCCTCCAAAGGCAACTGTAGTGATGTGCACTTACACACACAGACACACAAACTCAATTTTAAAAAACTACATAATTTTATTTCAGGCACACAGAAAATGCCACATGGAGACCCAGTGAGAATCCAGGGTGATGGTGAAGTGGTCTGTCCTGGGTGCTGGCAAGAAAGGGATGCAGAGTTAAAACATTTAAAATTCTAATAAAACTGAATAGAAGTTGGTCTGCCTTTTATTATTGTTAAGCCTAAAGAATTCAAAACAATATCAAGTAGTCCTCCATCAAATATCTTTGTTTGGTCTAAAAATTTCAAAGCAGTGTTGCACAGTTACCATTGAGTTTCAATAATATATTTAAAACCTATAAACCACAGTAGCCTCTGACACACATTATAAACTAGAGAAGCTCCCCTGTGTCATATTCAGTTTACATCAAATAATCATTCTAGCAACATTGTCTCACTGGTTTTATGTTTTGAGCAGATAAATATACAATAAACACACAGCGTAACAACAGGGACATGGCTCAAGTTCCATTCTATTGTCTTTTCAATCAGGATGTAATTACTAGTTCTTATTGTTCTAATAAGGCAGTTGAGAGCTGGTGGGGGAATGGTGGTTCAGTTGGTGAAGTGCTTTCCATGTAAGCATCAGTATCTGCATTTGATTCCCAGAACTCACATAAAAATCTGGGCATGGTGGCATGCATTTGTAATATCAGTGCTTGGGAAGTAGGCACAGCAAGGTGTCTGGGACTTGCTGGCTAACTGGTCTACCCAAATCAGTGAGTGCCAGTGAGATACTCTGTTTCAAGAAGTAAGTCAGAAAGTAGCCAAGGAAGATACTTGACATCAACCCCTGGCCTATACACACATGTGTGCACATACACTCACATATGTGCACACAAAAACAGAAACACACTCACAGGCTGGAAGTGTGAACTATACTGAAAGTGTGCTTAAATGAACATGGACTGTTAGGACACCACAAGAAGGTCTTTGAACTAATTTCATGAGGATGAAGTGTTTATCATATGATGAATAGTATAATAAAGATATTTACTGCAAATGTTTTCTTATACAGAAGAGAATGTTAAGTTACGGGTTCCAAGAGTTGAGGGGTTCTTCCCACTCTAAATCTGTCAGGCTCCAGTGTGTTTACAAGGATACCTCTCTTGTTCCATTCTGACTCCTGCCAAGTTCCATCTGTACCTCTGCATCCTTCTTTATCCTGGAATCCTGACACTCTCACATGTCAAATCAATTACCTGGCTTATTTTGTGTCCATCTAAGTCCTCACATAATGTAACCTTGTTGATAGAGAACATTAATAGGATACCAAGGAGTGAAGTACCCCCACAGCTATTTGTTTTGCAGGCACTATTGGAAAAATATGAAGATAGGATATGACAAATGGCATAGTCCATGATCAGCAATACACTGGTAGATGGGGAATTAAACAATGTGGAAGATATCAAGCATTGTAATGGTAAATCTCCAAGCTGCTCTTAACACATGGTCAAGTGCTGATGGTTCATCGATAGCTTAAAAATAAACCAGTGCCTATAGTCTTGGCAACAGCCTGGGTTGTTTGGGCATTCTCATGGGACCCCTTTGGCCAACAACTCAATTGGATGTAACCCAATCATGGAACTGGAAGCTTCAATTGGTAACATGAGATACCCAACTGAGACTCTGCCTCCCCATTATTTGGCAATTTCATTTAGATCACCTTCATATATGTATATATATTTTAGAAAGCATCTATTGACAGCAAAGCCCCATTGCTGAAGACAACACCTACACAATACATTGAATATGGAGAAGTCAAACTGGTGCCTACATAAAGCCTTCACCTCTACATTCTAGAGTTTTGGGTATAGGAAGGTATTTTGCATATTACTAAAAGAGAAACAAACACCAAGCCAGCTACAACCCTTTGGTCTAAAATGGTATCCTGCCTGCAAGATATGTTAGGGTAATGGTAGCACAAAGCTTGTGGGAATAACCAATTAAAATCTGATTTGATTTAGGCCCACTCCACTAGATGGAAGCCCTATCCTACCCTGCTTCGATGACCATAACCAGAGCCTAGATAGTGCAGGAACCTAGGTAATACCAAGTACTAAGGGAAAACAAAAAACAAACAAACAAAAGTCAAAATAAAATGACTCTTACAACATTCTGCTATACATATAGATAAATGTCTCACTCAACCATCATCAGAGAAGCTTCTTCCTGTAGCAGATGGGAACAAATACAGAGACCCACAGCCAGATATTATGCAGACAGTGAGAGACCTGGGGACATTCAGCCCTAAACATGATGCTTCTATCTAATCCCTTCCCTCAGAGAATTCCACCAAAGAAGAAGCTGAAAGAGATTAAGAGCCAGAGGGGTTGAAGGACACCAAGAAAACAAGTCCCTTTAAATCAGCATCATCAAAGCTCATATGAACTCACTGAGACTGGGTATGCATGTATAGGGCCTACATGGGTCTGTACCAGGTCCTCCAACCATATATTCTGCAGTTTAGTGTTTTTATGGGATTCTTGAGTGTGCAAATGAGTGGGTCTCTGACTTTTGTACCTTCTCTTGGCTTTTTTCCTTCTGTTTGTTTGTCTTGTCCAACTCTGATGTAATAGTTTTTGTTTTATCTAATTACATTTTATGTTGTTATATTTTATTATTATCCCTTAGAAGCCTGTTTGTTTTCTCATGAGAGACAGAAATGGGATGGATCCGGATGGGAGGGGAGGTGGGGAGGAACTGAGAGGAGCAGAGGGAGAGGAAACCGTAATCAGTATATATTATGTGAGGGGGAGAAATCTATTTTCAATAAAAGGGAAAAAATTAACCAGTGCTATCCTTTGAGTAAACAGTGAAGATTCCCAAGACGGCTGGGAACGAACTGAAAGGTAAAACGTGAACTGGTGCAGGGCCTCTAAACTGGCCACAAAGGTAAAGAACAAGCTGGTGACAATTAGCTTAACCTTAGCTATAATCTGAGTTCTCTCTGACTACAAAGCTAACCCAAATAATATTACAGTTCAATATTTCCTCCTTTGATCTGAAAGAATGAAGCATTGCACATACTCCTGAAGGCCACAATGCAGGAGGGGATGGGCACTTTTGAACCCCTTTCAATAAAAACAGGCATATCTCAGGTATTCAATAAAAACAAGCCTATCTTGGGTATCTCAGGATTCTTTCCCCTTTCCTTGTATGCTCACTTTCTTCTCAAAGGTGTGTCTTTTCACTTGCAGTCTATAAATCACTACTGTTCCTCTTTCTCTTCTTCTCATCCCCCTCTACTCATCCCTTACAATCCCCCCGCCATGCAGCAGCCAAGACCCCAGACTGCCCTGCTTTATTCTCTCTCTCTTATGCCAATAAAATTGTCTTAGAGTTCCCTTCTGTGTCCATTTCTAGTTTTTGTTTTGTTTTGTTTTATTAACCAGATCAAGAATTGCAAGGAGGACTTAGCCTGCATCGTGACATCACTCATCTGGGCAGCACTTTAGTTCTTAGTGACTGTGAGTGGCTTTGATGGTTTGGTGAGGTCTGGATTCAGGAGGGCTGGAGGAGACATTAGGAGAGGGATGTGGGGCAATGGCCCAGTGAGGAAAGGAGCTTGTACCCTGACCTTGATCCCTGAAACCCACAGGGTGGAAAGAGAAAACAGACTTATGCGAATCGCCCTTCACCTCCACATGCGTGCTTTGTGAGGTTCGCCACCACCAACTAAATAAAGGTCATTTGAAATGTTTAAAAATAGAGAATGTGGAGAGACCGGAAAGCAGATGCCAGATCAGAGCTGGATACCTCGAAGTGGCAGAGGAGATAATCCAAATGAAGAGAGAAAGCCCAGGAAAGACAGTGCTGACAGGGTGGGTCGTGTAGTGTGGAAAACGTCCTTCTTCAGTTGTACCCCAGGCGGTGGATTGTTGACTTGTTCTTTGTGTTCCGATGAGCTGGAAGAATTCCAAGGGAAAAAATCCCTACAGCCTTGAAACTAACATGGTCTGTGGCAGACGTTTTTGATGAAGCGTCTGTGAAAAGCTAATTTCATAGCTCCCCTAATGACAGAAACAGGAGTGTGGGATAGAGGCTGTGAGAACCCACAGACACTGTGTTTCAGGATCTGAAATGTGTGTCTGGTCCTTCAAGTAATTGGAATTTAGGAGCTGGTGAACACTTCCATGAAAAATCATGAATTCCCAGACATGATCTACACAACAGCAATGTACTCTCTTGGCATGGCCAGTGCCATCGGCTATCGTTGCCATCTCATGACATGAAGGCCTAAAGACAGTCAGTCCCCTAGTCACTTGTATTGGCTAGGCATTCACTTTGCTTTAGGTAGTTTATTTGATCCTGCAGGTGCAGTTATGAACACAACCCTTATCCATAGCAGGACTAAAGTCTGGCGATGATGGTGAGCCTCAAACAAATTATTATATGCACAATAACAAATCAAATGGCTTCAGGTAGGTAAAGCACCGAGAAGGAAAAACACAGATACTATGGGAACATACAATGGAGAGGTCAGAGAAGGCTTACCTGACCACATCACCAGTAGACGTGCCTAATCACACTGTAAGGAGATGTACTAGGTTGGAAGAATTCAACCATGGCAAACCTTATCAGTAAACCAAGGATAAAATGAGGCTGGGGTGATGTGGTATAACCATACACCCTAAATGATACTTAACTCACAACATTCACCAACGGTGGCACATTTACACTGCAGCATATTTCAATATGATTTTACTCCTATAACAAACATTATCTTGTAGAATGTAGCATTTCTGGTATATATATATATATATATATATATATGTGTGTGTGTGTGTGTGTGTGTGTGTGTGTGTGTGTGTGTATTCACACACATACACACACAAAGCCAATACTGGCTGAAATACTTTAGAAGAATAATAGATAAAGCTGGTATTCCCTGATGGGCCCAAGCCAAGCCAAGTACACTATATATGTGTGTGTGTGTGTGTGTGTGTGTGTGTGTATACATACATACATACATATATTGCTATATACATACCTATGTACATATAAGTTGCATATATATGTATGAATAAATAAAGCTTACTAGGTGAGACCTAAATTCAGAAAAAGACTATAGAGGATATCATTCCAGGAAAAAGAGAGAGAATGTTAAATAATTTGATTAAGAAAATTTAGCACTCAAAAACCTGATGCAACAAATAATTGGACAATATACTAGTGAACAGGGATGGGCAAGAACTCCATAAGAGCCCAAGAAGGACTTTTAAGTAATCCAACCCAAATGGAAACAGATGGAGGTAGAAGCTGGCTTGGAATTTTGGCAGCACAAACACAGAGAATAAATATACAGAAAATTTATGATTTCCTAAATCTCTGGTGAATCACAAATGGTGAATGCACTTTCACGAGTGCTCCCTAAATGCCAAGAAACCAAAAAGTGCTCAGCTGTACAGGTGGTGGGGGTATAGGAAATGCGAAGACTGCCTGTAGATAAAACCATATTGTGATTCCAGAAACACCTACAATATATTGTCCCTCACTTCTCTTTGCTTATAACATTCTGTAACTTCACTCATTAGTTTACATTTTTTATACAAGTTCCTCTCTTTTACTGTTCATAGTTTCTAAGGGCCAAGACCTTGGTCCACAGGTACAGTGTCATCTTTTCACATGGATGATGGACTAGACATTAAAATAAGTATCTGAGGCACAGATGAATGAAAAGACTTGAAAACCGAGACATGATGATGAATGTTGATTCGCTTGGTCATTGAAGGGGGCATATTCCAGGTAAACGATACGGAGTAGAGACCGGAGACCTCTCCTGCTAAACAGGACACCACACTGCAGTTCTGAGGTGAACATGGCCATCTTCCTGGAAGATGAATAAGACAATGGATTCTTTAATTCTTTAGAAAATAGGCTGAACTAAAGTTCAGAAAATAGAAATACTAAAGACAATAGAAAACTAAAGAAAAAACCATGGGATGAGCTTGAGATCAGCTACTCTCCATCTAGGTCATATGACTAAGCAGTTAGAGATGCAAGTCTGGAGGTCAAGAGAAAAGGTGAACCTCAAATTAAAATTTGGTAAGACAGATTATAATTTAGTTGAACATTTGGGAAAGGAGCAATAGTAGATAAGACTGGAAATATAGGGTAAGAAAAACATAAAAGATGTCAATAGAAAATACATCATAAGGCTTTTGGATGGTTATGATAAGGACCTTTGGGTCAGCTGGAGCAGCCATGCGAGAGTCAGAACTCACAGAGCATGGATAAATGTCTATGTCCATAAGTCCTCAGGGTTGGCAAGATCGAATTTAATGACTTGTAGATGCCTACAAACCTTGGAAAACAGTAGGTGGAACTGATAGCACATGCCAGGACTCCCTTTACAGTCTACACCAGCTTGGAAGAAACCAAATAGGAAATTAACCATGTGAAAAGTACATAACAGAGGCATGGACACCTGAGCTCTCAACCAGAGATGAGGGCTGAGGGACGTGGGTCCCATTTCTGCTATGACTAAACACCAAGAAGTAGGAATAAACTGCATGCTGGAGTGCAGGGTCTCTTTTGTTTTAGCTGTGTTGGACAGCCAAGTCACCAGAAAAATCATCTGCACTGATGGGCACAGCTGCAGAGCAGAAGTAAAATCCCCTGAGAGGGCCTCTCAAAAGCTTTGCATCAAGGGCCCCTTTAAATCCTACTGCAAACAGTCTCTAGTAACAGAGCCAATAGCTACACACTCAGTTACAGTCAAGTATCGGTAAGAGACTCCAAGGAGTACATTCTAAAGGGAGGACTATACATTTAAACGTTAGAAAAAAATATTTTTCCATTAAAATGTCTATGTTTAAATTTCAATGAAGAAAAGTAATCTCGCTGCTAATTTTGTAGTTTGATCCATAACTCTAGAGTTTGCTTAAGAATTCCCTGAGGCCATGGAGCAAAGAGGTATGCATTTTAAAACTTCAGTGAAATAATTAATTGCAACTCCAAGGATGTACAAATGTTGATTTATGAATCCTTTTCAACCTGTTTCTTCTTCATGTGCGGTGGGGAAACAGCACGCTTTCTTTTTCAGTTATCTAAGAGTACTAAGATGTCTTTCTTGAGTAGAGGTGCTTTTACCACAGAAGCAGCACTTTTTAATTTACATGTCATATATGTTTGGGTACAGGGTGACCAGTAGTTTCTCTCCTACCTGTCTTGTGTACAGTAGTGTTGTTATAATGAAAGAACCTCACCTCTGTCAGCTCATGGCTCATGACAGGACAAGGGCATTTCCTTTGCAAGTCTTTGATAAACTTGAAAGATGTAGGGATTTGGGGTCCAGCATCCAGAGGACTTACAAATGAGTAAGATTGTAAGTGATGTGTATATTACACTGGTGCATTTTCTAAGGTAAGTCTTTAGCTCTTATTGGATCTCAAAGATGTTCTTGATTCAACCAATGATTAAGATCACTACTATAGAAGTCTCTAGGAAATCATATCTAACAAAAGGCACAGTGTGACGTAATGATGAACTTCTTCTTAAGTGCATGAAGTGGGCCCAACTCCCCTCAGTTTGTGAGCCGTGTACGCTGCCGGATCAGTACACACACACACACACACACACACACACACACACACACACACACATCAGAAAAGCTTCTTTTCGCAGCTGGTGATGACTAATACAAAGACTCACAATTGGCCAAAATGCAGAGAATAAGTGACTGTGGAGTGAGCAACCTAACTGGGATATCTATATCACATCTCCTTTCCAAGGCTCAGGAAAATCATCTAAGGGAGGGCAGAAAGGTTGTAAGAGCCAGAGATTTGAGAGAAGTTGTGTCTTACGGATATGATGTGGCCATATTCCATTTATGAACTCATAGCAGCTGTGGTTGCCTGAATAGAGCCTACACAAGATCAAACCAGCTAGCACATCACCATGGACAGGAGAGGGGTTCATGAGACCTCCCCCCTAACATAGGAGCTTTTGTCAGGTGATGGCTGCTGAAGGAATGAGGAGTCACTTTCTTCAAGGGTGTGGTCCACAGTGGATTGCCCATGAACCACTGGATGGCCCCACATCCATTCGCACATGGGCAGCATTAATTTTACACAGTAGGTAATAAAAACAAAACTATGAAGTAGGGCATGAGAGGATATGGAGGGTTTCCAGGAGGAGTAGGAAGTGAATATGCTCGAAGTACATTGTATTCATATGCGAAATTACCAAATTATAAATAATAATAACATGAAAGTGTGAAATGATGGTCCAGGTTAGTGATTTACACGTTTTTCTCTCTCTCTCTTAGATTCTTTTATCCCTTTGTCAACATTGTGTACCTTTAATACTATATGAGAATGCAGTCTTTTGTTTGCTGTGATTTAGTGGCAAAGTGGCAGTTTGATTTTCTACCAGTAGGGAAGACAGGCTTGCCAACAGTCACTCACAGTTTTCACTTCTCTTGATTATGAAATGAGAAAATATTAATAACTGAACAGGCTAAGTAAATGTACTTTTACACAAAGCAGGTGCAGATGTAATGGTAAATTAATATTAAAAATGCACGCTATTTGACATTCAGCAAATAAACATGTAAGCCTCAACTATCTGCAGACTGCATCTTGGCAATAGTTTTACAGCAAAGAGATTTAATCCTGATTCTAAGGTAATTCAGATAAAATTTAAACTTATTGAATTTTTTCAGAAAACATTAGATGTCTAATAATGAAAGGCAAAGATCCTTTGGCATTCTCATTTTCCATCTCACACACTTTTGCTATCTCCTGTGCACCCCTAACTCTTCAGAGCTTCCCCCAATCCACCATAGAGTCCCATATCTCTTCTGTGTGTTTGTGAATTCTGTATTATGTAGATCAACTGAGTCTCTCTGTTTTATTTTTTATTATTCATTACATTATCCTAAGGCCTCCCTCACTTCTCAACTTCTTCTAACAGATCCAGCAAGTGAGAAACTTTTGTTGGGTGGGACAGACAATTGGGAATAAGTTTACATTTGTAACTCATTTTGTCTCTGAAACCACTGTAAAGGAAAACAAAGCACGCATATTTAAGAGCAAAGCAACTTCAGTTTAGATTACATCTTTCTTGATTAACCTGTCCCTTTAAACTCTTCACACCCATTTTAATCTGTTAAAACAAACTGCTTCTACATGTCAGTACATAGTTGTTTGGATTATATTCAAGAAATTAATTCACTATATGTAATACACAATTTAATTGAACCAATTTTTCTAAGTTCCCTGGTCCAGGAAGGAAACGCTTTAGGCCACAGGCAAGTGGGAAAATGATTTGCATAAAAGTATCTCTGCACCAGTGAAAGTTTGACACATCCTAAGTCCTGTAATTATTTAGCTTCTCTTTTATTTCTCCACCGAGATCTGGAAAACAAACCTCTAGGGGAAATGTCATAATAAGGCATGTGGAGCCAGGTATGTTGTAAATGTAAATCAAAGGAGTCTTTGTTCCCACAGTGAGGCATTCCTCTGTGCCACCTGACATGAGGCTGTAGACATGCTCATACACGGAGTTTAGGATGTGCTAGGCTGTGCTCTCAAAAGCCTCTAATCCCAGGAATGATTGCTGCTGAAACCTGCTGGCTTTTAAAAGCAAGGAGAAGAGCACAAATTGTAAATATCTTTCTGAAATTGTCCTGCAGAAGTTAAAAACAACTTAAACTTCACATGTCAATAACCTTGGGTGGGAGGGACCCGATTCTAAATCCGTCCTTGGAGAAGGAAGTTTTTGTGCCATGCAGCAATTGTCACCTACTGCTAACAGAGCCACAGTGGATTGGCCATGGGAGCTAAGGAGTACCAATGGAGAAAGCTGCCTTCGGGTCACAGACTACCAGACTGGACATTGGGAGACAGTGTTTACTTATGTCATCAACAATGTGTGTGACCTTGGCCTTGAAGAAAACTTCTAATTCAAATAGCCTTTGATACAGCACCCATGAGGCCATAATTTTGAGCCAAGCAACATGGAAATTTCATGTAAAAGGATGCACAGCCGATGTATGTCCTGGATCTAGGTGTTAGATAGTAAGTGGGAGCATAGGAGCCGGCGAAAAATTATCTCCTAGAATGTAATCCAGCTTCATGTGTGTGCCTGTGTTTACAAATGAAATACACATGAGAAGCTCTGTGTCAAACATGAACAAACAAAAATGTGGGCAAGCAAGATAGATTAGCAAGTAAAGGAGCCTATTGCCAAGCCTGGTGGCCTGAGTTTGGTCCCTGGAATCCATGTGGCAGAAGAACTGGCTCGTCACGTTGTCCTCTAACTTCCCCATAGGCACCATGGCACGCACTGTACAATAAATAAGATATAACAACGAAACAAAAATACTTCTTTCCACAAGGGGTTCCAATCTAGGTAGCAAGAAGAGGCTCCCAAACCCCTATGATCAAATAATTGATGAACCAGAATATGACAGTCTAATATGCATTATTATTAGCAGGCATCTGACTGGAACACACTGTTAAAAATAATAGCCATATCTAGCACCATACCACCCTGAGTGTGCCCAACTGCATCTGACCCAGTAAGCTAAACAGGCTCAGACCTGGTTGACACTGAGGTGAGAATATAAGTCACACATTTAAACAACAACCAAAAACCTGTTAAATGTGTAACACAGAAATGGTATGAAAATGTGGAATTTGTCTGGCTTTCCACTGTGCTGCGCAATTGCTCCTGACATTTACACATAAGTCCCATGGCTCTCGTTTGCATGTAGCAACAACTTTACACATGTCTAGCATAAGGAAATGTCCCATGCCCATGGCAGGGTTCCCTGTAGCAGTCAGATAACCTCCTGCTACTGCTTGGGGTTGCTTTGTTTCCTTTGTCTTGTATCTCATTCACTCATTCAGCAAAGAAGCCAGGCACTTTTCAAGGGCTAGGGATATACAGGAAAGTAAGCGTGAACCGGAAGTTCATGTCCCAAGGAGATTGAATTTCATGATCCCCTAGTGTAGGATTTCTT